>CM068298.1:57096399-57215742 GCA_034768395.1 Linum lewisii | reverse complement strand
AACTCAGTCAAGAAAGAGGTAATAAAATCTGGTCTAAAACTAGTTTCTATCCTCTTTCTCTTGCTCCTTCTAGGTTCTTCACATTCAGAATCATGATTGATTGAGCTTTCTGAAGTTCTAATAGAAGAATACCTGGGGTTGGTGTTTTCAGGAGTAGGCTGTGAGCTTCTAGTTTTCATAGGAAACACCCCCTCGAAGAATTCAACATCTCTATATTCGCAGATGCTTCTGTCATCCATCCTCTGAAATCTGAATGCAACACTATTATATGCATAGCCAATGAAGATTGCATCAAATGTTTTTGGTACCAAGCTGTCTCTTTTAAAGGGAGGTATGTACGCTTTAGCTATACAACCCCAAGACTTAAAAGTTGTTATAACTTGGCGGAAATTCCTTCCAAAGTTCAAAAGGGGTCTTGTCACAAGTTTTCAAAAGAATCCTATTAAGGATCTTGTTAGCAGCCAACACTGCCTCCCCCCACAAATCATCAGACAAACCAGATTCCAATAACATAGCATTCAACATGTTCTTGAGAGTTCGATTTTTCCTCTCGGCTACCCCATTTTGTTGGGGTGAGTAAGGAGCAGTGAACTCATGAATGATTCCATTCAACTCACATGTCTCTTTCAGAAAGTTCGTGCTATATTCTCCTCATCTAGCCTTATAAATTAGGAACTTTTGTTCTGCCTCATCTTTGGAACTAAGGAGATAAACCTTGCAATACTTAGAAAAATCATCTATGAAAGTTATATAGTACTCCCCCCCCCCCCTCTACTAACATGATTTCTGAAATCAGCTAAGTCAGTATGAATGAGTTCCAATAATTCAGTTTTCCTTTCAATTACTGACTTGAAAGGTTTCCTAGCAAATTTGGCTTCTACACAGATTTCACATTTAGAGAATGAATCTAAATCAGTCAAAACAGGCAACAAGTTTAAAGAATTAAGCCTTTTGATCGAGCTTTTCCCTACGTGTCCTAATCTCGCATGCCATAAGTTTATAGACTCAGCAATATAAGAAGAAGCATGATTCTCATTAACACAACAACCAGAAATAACAAACAATCCCCCTGACATGTAACCCTTCCCCACAAACTGGCCATTCTTCGTAAGCACAAGTTTATCAGCCTCTATAACCAATTTTAAACCAGCTTTGTTTAATAAACCAGCAGAGATCAAGTTTCTACGCAGAGAAGGAACAAACAAAACATATGTCAAAGCTAATATTTTTCCAGAGTTGAATTTGAGAGAAATCTTCCTTTCCCCATAACTGGAGAGCTGCTGGAGTTCACCATGTATACTTGTTCTCCATTTTCCATTTCTCCCAACTCGGTAAACATTTCCTTGGAAGAGCAAAAGTGCCTTGATGCTCCTGAGTCGATTATCCATTCAAAGTCATTTTCCACCAGATTCACTTCTGTCACCACCACTGCAATAACTTCTGATTCTTCTTCAACTAGATTCATGGTAGGTTTCTGAATTCCACCCCCTTTGTGTTGATAATCCTTCCTCTGAAAGCATTGATAAGCTTTGTGGCCCATTTTCCCATAGACATAGCAACCTTCTGAAGTAGTCCACCTTTGGAACCTTGTTGTTTGTCCCTGCCTCTTGAAGTTGGTGTTTCTCTTAGGTTGCCACTGAGGTTTCTGAGAGAAACTTGTTTTTCCTTTTGAAGATGCACCTGACTTGGTCTCCAGGAGATTTTCCCTTACAGAGTTGAGTTTCATCTTGGTGGTCTTGTCCTTCAACCTATTGGCTTCCTCAATTTTCATGTGACTAACCAGCTCTTCAAGTGTCATTGGTGAACGTGTCGTTGTGATGCGTTCAACCAAATAACTACTAATGCTAAGAAAAAGCGTATAGCAGATCGTATTCGACTCGAGGTTTCTACTAATCGACTACTTTGAAGAAGCTGGCAAATTACTCAGGTTAAAACACGTTGTGCATGGTGTGAGTTCCACGACTTCTAATCTATTAAGCAAAGGAAAATAAAAGACGGAAGGATTAAAAGATTGACTAACGGGAAGATAGACGAACTTAGATTTCGAATCCCCCTTAGATCACCAGAGCAACGGCAATCACAAGATCAGCGGTTTTCAATTCTAATTCAATCGGTTTCTATACACCACCATAACTCCTTACCCTTAGGTTTAAGACCGGCGAACGTTCGCTCTATCCGTTCTAACTACCAAGATTAACTAGCCGCCTGGGTACGGTCGCCTCTCGCAACGACTTAATTAACTGGTGTGATTACTAGTGATTAATGAGTTACTCTTGCAGTGAATTAACCCTAACCGGTTCCTACGAAAGGCACGCTCCAATTATAAGGTTAATTGTTCAATTCGATATTCTAAAGTAAGGCGAGTGTTCGCTTCTATCCTTAGCTTAACAAGAATCTAATCTAGGGATCAATCCAGACAAGAAACATGAACAATGAAGAACGAATCAAACATGCAAAGAGAAACTGATTGAACTTCGAATCTAATTACCGCCAATCCGTGACCACTTTAAAGCCCTGGGTCACTTAGGCTTCATCTAATCTAAGCTCTACAAGTTCAGTTACTCATATCAGAAACAAGAGAATCAAAGGCAACAATGAAGATCATCATACAGAGGAAGAACAGATAAGAACTGAAAAACCTAATTCTGATGACTCCCGCGAAGCTTCAATCTCCTGGATCTTCAACTTTAAGCTCCGAGTTCTCCGAGGTGGAAGGATGGCGTCACGATCTCTCCACGGATCTTCGAACTCTCTAAACTCTATCTATCGACCCTAGAGTCGGCTGACTCTCAAAAGTCTGATTTGTGAAAATATGAATAATGAATTGATTGATGTGTGTTCAATTGTTCCCCTGGCTGCCGACTGCTTCTCTTTAAATAGGTACGCTTAGGGTTTCCAATACAGCGCCGGATTTGGAAGATATTTTCGGCGAAAACATCAAGTAATTTTCGCCGAAAACTTTAGGCAGAATTCCCTGTTTGATTTCTTCTATGATTTTCGCCGAAAATATTGAGTAATTTTCGGCGAAAATTCCTTTGCAAATGAAGGGTCCTCCGGTTGATTCTTCTGTTCTCTCTTCTCGGTCCGAAAACTCAATGTTTTCGCTGAATACTTCCTTTAGTTGACAACAGCCGATTTGTGAACATATTTTCCCGAAAATACTAGGGTATTTTCAGCGAAAATCCCTTTGTAAACCGGGCAGGGATTTGCTTGAACTTGATTGGTTCCTTTGATTGATTCCGGTTCACTCCTTGAGGTCTTGAACACGTCCGTGGCCACATAAATGATGGCCAAAACCTGTGCTTTCACAAAAACACTAGAAAACCATCAAATAGACCCAAAAAGGGCCAAAGTAACCAAATCGGTAGGAAATAGGGTAGTTGAGTGAATATTCGCTATTTTACCCCTAAAACCACGTTTCAAGCAAGGAAATGTCGCTTAAATGAGGCTGCTAATCACGTCAAATCGAGTGTCATCAGTCATATCCCTATTCTTGTGTTTGAGATGATTCCTGTAGTTGGACCATGATTCAGGGAGCTTCTCAATCAACACGTTTGCTTGGAGGATCTCGCACATCCTCATGCCCTCCGAGATTACATCAGCTGTTAAATTTTCATAGGCGTGCACTTGGTCCATGATTGACATGTCTTCCACCATTTGAAACTTCAACCAGTTTCCCACCACGTACTTCTTTTTACCTGCATCATCAGCTCCGTATTTCTTTGTTAGGATATCCCAAATAGTTTTGGCAGACTTGTGTGTACCAAAAGATCAAATATAGGATTGGTGATGTGACTCAGAATGTGTCCACGAGCAGTCCTATTATCCTTCTCGAACTTTTGTGCTTCAGCATCTTTCGTTTTGGAGGCATCATCTATTGCAGCAGCTCCCGTGAGTGTGGTGTGGAGCCTGAAAATGTCAGGACAGCTCCAGGTGTCTTTGAATAGCACATGATCAACTTCGAGCTGCTCCAAAAAAATCAGGACTCTTTGTGACCACCGCTTGAAGTTAGTGCCATTTAGGGGTTCCTGTTTACTCAGATCGGGAAGAAATCTGTTCTGAGAAGTCATTGATTTAAACAGAAATAGCTTCAAAATTGTTAGAGCTATAGGTAAAACTAAGCAACTTATTGGATCAATGAGACAATAACAGAACTGAAATTACAAACGAAAAATATAAAGATCGAAATAAACTGTGATCGTGGTAAATCGGCCACTGCCTTTGAAGCTATTTCTCGTCCACACACTCTAATCGTGAGAGAAAGGGCTCCCCAAGGTAATCACAATATAGCTCCTTCTTCAACAGTAATAACAGAGAATAAGAAGGACTCAGAAACTTTGCAGAATAGAGTATATTGAGAGCATACAAAGAAGGATACCTTCATCAACCTTATGCCTCTCTTTTATACACCAAGCTTGTTCTCTTTTCCAGATTCTATGGCTGTAAATCAGCCATGACTAACAACCAAATTTGCATGAGGGAGAAGTAGAGAAAGATCAGGAAGATTGAGAGTGGGCAACAGAAATAAAGTCCCCTCCACTTCCATTTTTCCTTATTTGAAACGCATAGCACTGTAGGATTAATTAGTTAGTTTGGGCTCGAAGAAAGGTAGGCCCAAATGATTAACTAATCTTTTGCATTTCCAACACAGATATCATACTAACATATCATTTTCTCTTAGTAATCTTAATACACTACTCATATTTCATAAGGAAATTCAAACAAATCATGCATATTTTAGTGTATTATATAATATATGTTATGAAAGTGATGGAGAACTATGAACTATGAAATAGAGAGAAATACAAGAGAGAAAGAGTAGAGAATTGCTTCTTCTTATTCATCCCAATAGATACAATGATGTGCTCTATTTATAGCCACATAATACATAACTCCTATAGGCTAATGTAATTACACATGAATAAAGAGAATAATGAGTCATGAATGGGTTCATATAATTACACATGAATGGAGAGAAGAATGGGTCATGGAAGACATTGATTCTTATGATCAATGTTATAAGGAAGCATCCTATGTGAAGGTAGCATCCTAGGTAGCATCTTATGTGAAGGTAGCATCCTATATGAATCATGGACATTCACTACAATATTATTCATAACACTCCCCCTTGAATGTCCAATGGTTAATGATATGCCCCTTACAATTTTACAAGAGAAAAATCAATAGAAGGACAATACGTCTATAGGGATATAATATATTATTCGTATAATACGCTATCACATACTGCCTCATTAAAAACCTTACCAGGAAAACCCAATGGGAAAAACCATGGTTAAGGGAAAAAGAGTGCAGTGCGTATTAACTCCCCATCATGATAGGATGACTCAAAATCGTTCAATCTTTGAACTTCAATTTTATACAAATGATCTTGATGTATGAAGTAACTTTGTGAACAAATATGCTAGATTGTCACTTGATCATAATTTTCACTAGTTATTCCACTAGTATCTAGAAATTCGTGTTGGAAAAATAACTTCGTCAAACACATATTCTTTTAGCTTTTCTAATACGATCCTCTTACAACTTGAGGATGTATGTACTCATTATGCATGATCTATATGATCATGCTTGTGAATGATGATGTGGCTTTATAATTTGTTTCACAAACCACCAGATCATTATATTGCCAAGTGAACTCAATCTATAATTGACCAACACAAAGATCGTATCGATATTCAAAGACCATGTAACTCATTGACATGTCTTTCAATATGCTCAAATAAAATAACTTGAAATCTTATGTTTTTTAACATAACATAGTATATGCTTCGATTGATCTTCATATCATTGAGTGAGAGTAGAGTATAATCTTGCCAAAACATCTATTGATAGATGAATCAAGTCTTATAAGACTAGCAAGATTCATGAGTGCTCTTGTTGCACTAAGATACGGTACTTCAAGAAAAAATGATTCTTACTTTACTAATGTATATTGACATCTACTCACATATAATGATCTTACTACCATCAAGGTAGTTATGGATAATATATATCCATATCGAAATTTTTAACATTTCGGTAGTGTATCTTTGTTGATAAACAACAATCATGTTTGAGAGATGTTCAATCTGCAAATGATTTGCAATGATATTGTTTCATATCTTTCATCTCAAACTCTTTAATCAAATAGCTAATTTCTTTGAGAAACTCTTCACGAGTCTCAATAGCTAATCAAATAGATAATAAGATGATGACTTCTTAACCTTTGAAAATAAAGAAAAGACATTTTCAAAACAAAAGAAAGTCATAGAAATTTTGATACGATATATTCAAAACCAAAAAAATTTAATGATAAAAATAAGTATTAAATATAAAATATAAAATATTAACAAATAAATATAGAAAATATTTGGTATACGAAATATATCATTCTTTCTCAATCTCATAATTTGTATGACGTCAATTCAATATGATTGAATATTGTTCACGTGAACTTTACTGATTGTTTGCATTTAGCAAAATGAATCATTCCAGGAATTTCATATACGCATATATGTCATTATTAGAAAAACCATACATATAGGTTGTAATGACATCCATCAAAGACAAATAATTCCCTTCACAAATTGTCAAACTAATCATATAATGAAAAGTTGTTGCATCCACCAAATGAAATATGTTTCATCATAACCAATAGTATATAGGTTTTTGTCATTGTACAAAACCTTTCAAAATGAGATGTCTTATAACCCACAATTTTACGATTTTCATTATAATCGTAGTGAGATAATTATATATGTCTCCTTTGCTTACATCTTCATGTGTAGAGACTTTTTATATATAAAAACTTTTCATTTTTCTAGGGAATATAATATTGTCGCGATTATATTTTCCATTTTGGACAATCATTTCAGTCTTTGCATGCATTAATGAATTTGGCTCATGATCCTCATTTTCGCTTATTAAATTTAGCGCTGCATTGTAATAAATTTTTCATCAACGTTGACTTCATCATGATTCCAAAGTTTTTCATCAAATACATAATAACTGATATATTTTTCATTCATAATTATCAGGTACCTGATGCTCCTTAGGAGCATATGTATTTGTTTGATATCCTTTATCTTACCCTCAATTTTGACCATCTTAATTTAAAGCTCCTTTTCACCTTTTGAGGATTTATATATTTGGAATCGATTGATTTTTCATACTTCATGAGTGCTTTAGACTCATTTGTGTTTTTACCAATACGAAAACACTTATGTTGGAGCAAATGTAGTTGGCATAAGAGATTTTTATGTCACTATATTCGGGTCGTTGAAACGTCTGGCAGTTGATCAACTCAACTTTGTTAATGAATTATCCTTATGAACTTCAAGTTCATATTGTTTAGTGCGAGGATCAAAATGAGATAATGATAATTCATTCCAACAAATCTCTTTGTCCAACCTTTGATTTTCTCCCCCTAATGTTGAAAATTTAAATCACAAAATAATGTGATCATCTAAACGAGTCATCTATAAATCTCCCGACAATAATGTAAATATTTGACTATCAACGAAGACTCGTACCCAACATATATAATTTCTCATTCTCTATTGAGAGTTATCTTAATGAATTATGGTGGAGCAATTGGGATGTATGTATCACATCCACATATTCTTATATGGGAAATATGAGGTTTCGACCCAAAACCAATTATAACAGGGGAACTCATTATAACTCGTTGGCGTAATGCGAATTTATGTTTTTCATGTAGAGAAACATGTATATAAGATAATGTGAATATTTATTCTTAATGATGTATTTCACTTATTGGATAATCGTGAAAATATGCTCATGATCAAAATGATTGAGCTAATAATCTCGCGAATTGAATGTTGCGAGTATATACTCTAGACATGTGAATGTCTAGTTGATGCATCAATTAAAATATCTAGATGAATCATATGTTGGGTGTATCTTATGGATCCAAATATCACCCTTATTATTTGTGTAAGTGATTCATTACTTACTTTTGTCAATAGTTATCCAATAATCAACTTAGATTGATGTGTGTGGAATGTTTCAAAATTTACCACATATATTCTCAATTCGCAAAATTGTAGAACCAGGATGGTCTAACCGGTTATACCAAATAATTTTGTCAGGAGAAGTAAACTTTTAGTTTACATTTGTAAGAGCTTCAATGCGATGATAAATTATATAATACTTTCAATGATTTTTTCATCAAAATCTATATATGTGAATGTGATGAACATACATTCATTATCTTGTATTTGTTTTCACAATATGATATCCATTACTGTGACATCTTTATAATTTAATATATTCATACTCAATTGTGTAGAATATAATGCATACCATCAATATGGAATCTCTTTCCTCAATGTAATAACTTTGGAGGATGTAATACATTATAAATTTTATGAATGTGGAAATTTTCATCCATTGAATAATATAAGCTCTTTCTAGTATTAGTTTTGGCTCTTTTTTGCCATATTATAAAAAGAGTATTACACATCTTGTATTGATGGTATATGTCGATACATCATCGATAATGTACATCGGCAATACTTGATATTGATAGTGCTTGTAAAACATCTTATTTAAATTGTTAAATAAAATATCACAATTCTTTTGTTTCAACTTTCAATTATTGATATCACAAATTAGGTGGTCATTGTTTCCTTCACAATCGATAAAGATGATATACTTGTGAATAACTGATAGTAATTTGATCCACCATTATTTTTTTGTAATTCTACAACTGATACGATGTATGAACAATTCGTTGTTCATTAGGAGTATGCCTATTGCATACTCCTCATTAGATGTTGAATTTCACAACTTTGATGCATTCCTTTGAAATATAATTCTTTTGATATCATGTCTCTTAATACATTCACATCATGGATTGTAATAGTATCTTATACATTCACTTCATGGAATGCAATACTATATTTTGGATCATTGACACACAATTATATATATCATCAATTACAGTGTCATTCGAACTATGATCATCCAAACAAACTTGATAGTTGTATTACCATTATGTGATCATATTCATTCTCTCTTTCAAGTTTGTGAAAGACACTTGAAATTTCATTCTTATGACCATTAAAATCATAGATGGATGTCTTCTTTTGTTCACTTGTAGGAACATAGATATTGTCACTTTATGGACATCATTATAATCATTCATATCAAGAAATTGATATTATGTCTCATGGATCATCAACATTTGAGACATATAAGATAATCTTTTTCCTTTGGATAACATGTGTATCTTGGTACACTTATTCTCATGGAATGCAATTGTATATTCCAAAGTATTGGTCCAAATACCAATCTTTCTCATATGAATCATAATCATGTTTTGCTACTTTGAATTGAAGAAATGTTGTAGCATATGTGTTGGATACATTCTCTTTGAGAAATGACATATAGTCTTATAGACTATTGATATTAAATAATTCCAACATCCAACCATCATTGTTTCCAAATCACCATAACGAATAGCTTTCACGAATAGAAACAATAAAATAATAACGCATATGAACAATAACTAATTGAAACTTCATAATACATAGTTCATACCTTATGATGATGATCTTGTTCTCCAAGGAGTAAAACTTCGTGAATCTCCAAGTGGGCAGAGCTTCGTGCTGATAACGTGTTATGAAAGTGATGGAGAACTATGAACTATGAAATAGAGAAAATACAAGAGAGAAAGAGTAGAGAATTGCTTCTTTTTATTCATCCCAATAGATACAATGATGTGCTCTATTTATAGGCACATAATACATAACTCATATAGGCTAATGTAATTACACATGAATAAAGAGAATAATGAGTCATGAATGGGTTCATATAATTACACATGAATGGAGAGAAGAATGGGTCATGGAAGACATTGATTCTTATGATCAATGTTATAAAGCAGTAATAGCATCCTAGTAGAAGGTAGCATCCTAGGTAGCATCCTATGTGAAGGTAGCATCCTATATGAATCATGGACATTCACTACAATATTATTCATAACAATATAAACAAATATCATTAGTTTTTTACTTTTTTAACACAACATATTTTCACCTAGCAAAACAACATCATAATCAATCACTTTAACTAGAATATTGTAGTTTTCATATATATGAAATAAGTAATGATATTGTGTAAAGTGTAGACCCCTCAAAAACAAAATGTGTCAAGTGTAGAGAAACAAAAGTTTAAACATATGCGAAAGAGAGAACACAAACTAGAGACGTTGTAAATGCGAGTAATAAATAAATAATTAATCATGAAAATAATTTATTGATTGAAATTTAACCGTGTAAGATATTTGTATTTATTAATATTATTAGGGTTTTTTCTTATGTTAATACACACATAAATATTTGTATTTGTATAATATATTATTCGTTTGAGTTAGATGGATTATGTCTACCGAGTGGGGGCTAATCATGCTACGTTCAATCATATGGCAAGTCAAATAATTATCAAATCATGAGTTGGTGTCATCAGGGTCGGGACTAGCAAAAATAAAATGAAAAGAGAAGAAGATGAAATAAATAGAGTTCGCGAATAGAAAAGAAAAGAAATTGGGCCATTATCTACCATAAGCATAATAACATGCGAAAATTTGAGATATGATATTTGGGCCTGAGCTATTTTTTTAAATTAAAACACACTTTATTAACACCGGCTGAGCCGAGTTCGGCCTAGGTTTTGTTCGGGATTTACCAAAAAAGCTCGAAACTCGGTCGTGATGTTTTCACACAACCCGGGCCAGGCCCAAGGAATTAAATTCGGGCTTTCCGAGTAGCTCAAAGCCCAATTTGATAGGGTCGGGTCAAACAAAACCCGATCAAACGGGTTGGGTTTCACACCCCTAGGTGTCATGGAGATCAATAATTTGTTTGCATACCATTTTAAACATTCAAATGAGTTTGTGAAATAAATGTATATGATTACGTATGACATTAGAGTCAATGAAGTTAGATGGGTCGGAAGAATTAAGTTGTAGGCTAATTGGGCATCGATCAGTCATATCATAGGTCAAACATTATGATTCATCGAGTCATAAGTTGGATATGTCATAGGTTGTTTGATCGCAGTGAAGACAATATTTTTACATGTATAATAGCTAAAAAATAAATACAAGACAATATTTTATAATTTATTAAGAAATTTATAAGGTTATAGGATTAATTAAAAATATAAAGTTGATAATGTCATACATTAGGCTTGGAAATGGGCAAAGATGGGTCCAGACACCACATATCCACTCCCTACCCGTTTATTAAATAAGTATTATCCATACCCATCCGACAAGACTAAACGGGTACAAAATTCAAACCATCCCTACCAGGGCCGTCCAATGAATTTTGGAGGCCCTGTTCCAAAATTATAGTATAGTCATATTAAAAAATGATAACATATACTCGGTTTACTTGTATTAATATGACCTGAGATGATCTGGGGCACGTAAAACTTGACTCGCGATAGATTTATAACATATTTGGAAAATTCATGTCATTCCTAGCCTACATGAATTTTTATTAAAACAACAAAATTTTGTGAAAATTTAATTTATTTATATATAAATCAATAAAATTAATACTATATAAAAAAAGACCAAAATAATAAAGATATATAAAAATTTAGAAAGAAGACGAACAATGATTGTTGAAACTTGAAATGTAAACTTTATTTCATTTTGTCAAAGCAAGGAATTGAACTCTTGCCCTTCCAAAACAAAGCAACAAGCTAAGCCACTAGGCTAACAAGACATTAATGTCTCTTCTTGCATAGCATTTTATAATACATTTCTCAGGTATTTCTACTTAACCCGAAAATTTTGAGGCCCCCAAAATTTTGTGGCCCTATGCCGGAGGGTAGGCCAGCACACCCTAATGGTCGGCCCTGATCCCCACCCCAAAATGGGTACCAGGTTCGGTTGAACCCCCAAATCTCTTTGCATCTAGATTGCAAAGATATTTGAGGGTTCAAACGAACCCACTACCCATTTTGGGGATTGCAAAGATATTTTCAAGATGGAGCTATGATTTTTAGAGCATTAAGGTTTCGAGAGGGAACAGTGGACTACTCGATCGATGATTGAAGTGAATAACTTATTGATTGAAGAAGAATTTGGGTCTGGTCTGTTAAACATAGATGATATATTGTGGCTAATACACCGCCATTTCATATCGAGTACCCATCATGTTGTGTATGAGGTGAATACCTTCAAACCATTCTCCACCCATTAACCGCTCTAACCGGTATCGAGTTCGCCTGTACCCGTCAATTTTACACGGTTAACGAGTAATCCTTACATAGTTAAATTTTAATTTCATTTTATAATTAAATCATTAAATTATTAATAATTAAATTAATAATTCGTGAATATATATAAATATCCACACCGCCCATAGGGCGGTAGGTACAAAACTAGTTTAAAAGTAAATCAGTAGACCAACAAGAATCTCTTATTGATCTCCCTATAATATTTCTTCTTCATCTCTCAGTGTCTCTTCCATTTTATTAGATGATCAATAAGAATCCTCCAAAATATTGCAGTCGTCGTGTGTTTACCTGATCTCGCAGGTGGGAAATCTTTCAGCTGTTGAAAGCTCAACACAAAAGTGGTGTTGTGTAATTTCAGCACCACTTCTGTGCTAAAATTTCAGCTTCAAATGTTGAGCCTCTCAAGTGTACTTGTGGCGGTTGCTGCCCAATATCGTTGTCGTAATGATTCACACTATTGCCGAAAGAATAAACGGTGTCTACTTGTTTTGTGAATGCCAACAAGCGAAGTGGACTTGTGTATTTATATAGGCAACATGCTCAAGGAACTCTCTTATGTGTGTGCTACTCTATTTAATTAAATATTTTCAGAAATAAATCTATTATTTTAATGGAGTCTTCATTTTTGGAAGATTGTTTATAAGAATATGGCCCCATTAGTGTTTTTGTTAACTTTCCGTAAAAAAATATCCAATCATTCTAACACGTGGCTTAGGATCCACGTCAAACCATTTTATGTTGGAATGGTTTCTAACCGAAAATTGGAGGAGTAAATTTGGTATTTTAGAATAATCATTTAACCCTAAAATTGCAAAAAAAAAAAAAAAAAAAGAAGGCTATATCTCTCTTCTTTCACTCTTGTCTCTGCAACGTGATAGCCATCCAGATCCCCAAATGCCCAAGTCATCTTCTTATTTGATCATTGTCGGCAGAAGAACCACAATAACTTCCTCGGCCAAGAAGAAGAGCAGTTCCTATTGCACCCCCCCCCCCCCCCCCCCCCCCTGAACGCTGAGCTCTCTCATGAGTTGCAATTCCAAGAGGCTCTCTCGGCAGGAAAGTTTGAGTTGTCATCTCCGTTGACAGCGATGCGATCATATTCATCATTGTCGATGAAGGATGAGACAAAGGTCAAGTGAAGGTGACCTTATTTGAGTTTAAGTTTCCCAACAAAATTTCAATTAGCTTTGGGGAGGTGGTGTTCCGATTAGGTTTGATTTGGGGAAGATGGTGTCACGATTAGGTTTGATTTGGGGAAGATCTGTTACGATTAGGTTTGCATTGGGCCATAAGAGATGATAATGATCCTCAATTTGGCGTGAACAAAAGTAACAGTAGCAAAACTCATGAAATTTTTTGTGGGTGTTGTGTACTAGTTGTTGTTGCTACTGAATGCTAATGCCACTACAGGAGGGGTTAGAGTTGTTACTACTGGCCTGCTTCTTTATTTCACTGTCTTGCTATCATTAGACGAGCTATCATCGACAAATGCATTCGAGAAACAACCACAAATGGACGATGTCATGGTTTTATTAGCTTGTGAAATGAAGTGGATGAATGTGGATAGTGCGTTTTGGTGAATAAATGAAATCATTAGATGTTGCTGATGTAGATGAAAATTTTGATATATAGGGAAGTGTGAATGGTGTTGTTAAGGTAATGTTGTAATATAGTGGCTTACCAATATGTAAGCTTGTAACAAAGAGGTGAATTGTGGTGTATTGGTGTTGTTGAGATGATGTAACAAAGTTCTGAATGTTGTATTATTTAGGCATAATACCTCAAAATGACACCAACTATTCGGTTAATATAAGAATGTACATAATCTATTAGAATAACATCGTACGTCACCACCTATCCTAGTGTTTCCCCAACCTAACACGTCATTAGTCCCCGTTACCTAGTCAGCGAAAATGTACACAGTTGGCATATGAAAGTATTGTGTGGTTATTTTAATTAACCTAAACCTTATCTCTTCATTCTCTCTCTCCTTCTCATCTTCACCAATCCCCATCTGCGCAACCCTAGCCACCATTATTGAATTCTTCTTCTTCTTCTTCTCACAAAAGTGCTACTTGTTCGGAGCAAGAGAGCAAAGAGTATTTTGGGTTCTGGGCTTAAAGCTTATTCTTGTCGAGGAGCGGTGGTGGTCAAGAAACTTGAAAGGCTTAGGACCACATCACATTAACCCCAGGTATCTTTTCGAGAATTAATTGTTTATAGTATTGTAGGGTCTACTGTGTTCTAGAAAAGTTTCGAGGGACCACTTTGTTTAATGGTTTAGGGTTTGTTTTGATTTGTTTATTTCCCTTTGTCTTCTTTCGATTTTGATTATTTCCTTCGATATCATGCAGCATGGACGAAACTTTTATGGAGTTTATTGTACACCACAGAGGGAAGTTGATCTTCTCCAGCACAGGTCTGTTGTACACCGGCGAGGATGCAACGAAGATTTCTGTCTAGAGGGACGATCTGAGTTACTAATGGATTGCAAATATTGCCACTGAGGATCTCAAAATACCCTTCAGTAGAGCGTATTTTCTTCCTAAAACTTGGTGCAACTATGAGAAATGACTCCATCATATTCGCAATAACGACGGGGCTAGAGAATTGCTAGAGGCTGCCACTGGAGGTGCCATTGAGTTGTTCATGGATACACCGGTGGTGGAAAGTGTTAGGGTTGACAACGATGAGTCTGACTACGCGATAGGGTATCGTAGTAGTGATCCAGAAGCTGAGAACTCGCATGTTGCAGCAGATGTGGGTGTCATTCATCTAATTGACTATTCAGATCGAACTATTGATCCTGAGTTCATGGAAGCTATGGCCAACCTTGGTCTTACTAATAGGAGATGGAGAGTGAGGGCAACGATTGATGATGATGGTGAGGAGGTTGAACAACTGAACGAGGTTTCTTATATTAACCACTCAAGTCAAGACGTTATCAATCCAGAAGGGGGTCCGCAATTGAATGATGAAGAAGTGGGAAATCCAGAGGTCCAGGTTCTAGATGCTGACGGTGACGATGAGATGGAACGAAGTGACGTGATAGTGATAGTGAAGATTCAGACTTTGAATTGAACACCAGAATGGAATCTCCTCTTTCAAGCTACAGAGGGTCATCACAGTCTGACCATTTGGATGACGACAAGATCGATGGTGAGGAGGTAACTTTTGTGGAAATGCAACCTTTTTTTGATCCAAACTGTGATCATAAAAGTATAGTATTCAAAGAGGGTTTGAAGTTTATTAATCCTGCACATTTTAAGGAGGCTGTAGCTAACTACAACAGTGCTGTTAGAGCTACAATTAAGTGGAGGCGGTCCAAAAAAAAAAAGAAGTTGTTTGCCTAGCAGAGGGTTGTAAGTGGCGGGTCTATGCTAGTTGGTTTAGGAAGAGTGAGGCCTATGTAGTGAAGTCAGTGGGTCTTCCACATAATTGTGGTTGTACTAGGTTCAATCGGTGTGCTTTGGCGAAATGGGTTGCCAAGCAGTACTTCAATCGGTTCAGGATTGATCCGGACCTCAACGTACGTCACTTGGTTAGGGAGATTAGCATGGTTCATGGAGTTGACGTTACTGTGAGGATTTGTACGAATGCTAAGGTAGAGGCCCGCAACTGCTAGAAGGTTCATTGGTGGATGCTTACGCAAGCTAAGGGCCTACGTGTTATAGTTGCACACATCAGACCCAAAAGGCCGGTTTGTTTTGGATGTTGACCCGATTCATGGTTAGGACTATGTCATATTTAGGCGGATCTATGTGGGCTTCAGTTGCTTGAAGAAGGGCTTTTTGCGTGGTTGTAGGCGTATGTTCGGCTTAGACGGATGTTTCTTGAAGGGAAAAGTTAAAGGAATGATTCTTAGTGCAATTGGAAAGGACGAGAATAATCAATGTTTCCCATCGCCTGGGCCGTAGTTGAGAGCAAGAACAAACATAGCTGGAAGTGGTTTATTCAGTTGCTGGTATAAGAGCTAGAGCTTGATGACGGAACTGGCTGGTCAGTGATATCAGATCAACAGAAGGTACAAAACTTACAGCATTTCTATGATTTGCAGTTATGGTTATCTATGTGTAACTGAACATTATTGTTGTCATCTCCCTGTTATAGGGTTTAGTTGATTCACTTCAAGAGCTGTGTCCTTAGCTGAGCATCGAAAGTGTGCTCGTCATGTCTCTGCCAACTGGAAGATAAAACACAAGTCACAGTTGGTCGTAAGGCATTATGGGTTGCTGTGTATGCCTCAAATGCTGCTGAATTCAAGATTCACGTGGCGACCTTGAAACAACTGCAAGATTCAGGTGAGGACCCAGCTGCCTATATTGACTTTGTTAAGAACGACCCAAAAACATTTTGTAGAGCATATGTGTCTCATACCCCTAAATGTGACTCAGTAGAGAGCAACATATGTGAGACCTTTAATGAGTGCATTGTTAAGTGGCGTGGTCTTCGTATCATTAACATGCTAGAAGGGATTAGAACCTACTTCATGTCTCTTCTAGTGACTACGGTCGAAATGTTTGAGAAAAATAAGTACAATAGATTGTGTCCTAGGATAGCAGAAAAGATAGAGAAAGGGAAGCTTATAGGCAGGAATTGTATTATTAGACAAACATTGGAACTAGTGTGTGAGTGTCAACTAGGTGACTTTGGCTATGTGGTTGACTTAGACAAGTTTACATGTACTTGTGGTTATTGGGGTCTGACTGGTATACCATGTGTACATGCCACTGTCGTGGCTTCGTTTTTTAGGAAGGATATCTCGTACTGGTGAATGAGTTGTACTCGGTGATATATGCCCAGAAAGCCTATGGATATGGAGGTATACCTGCCATACCAGGTCAACAATCATGGGAAGATGCATAAGGATACACTATTCAGCCCCCGGCTGATAGAATAATGCTAGGTCGTCCTTCGTGGATTGTAGGTAATTTGTATGCTAATGTGCTACATTTGTCTATCAAGGCTGTGTGTATTTTCTTATTAATGCCATTATGTATTGTTATGTTGTTGGTAGGGAAATGTGGACCCCTCTACAAGTTGTCGTGTTCGAGAGCAGGAGATAAGAACCACCATGGAAGGAGTTGGTGTGTACACTAATCCAAGAACAGGAAATACTTACTACAGGGTACAAACATTGATGCTTTAACTTTTTTGGTTATGTGTTACTCTGAACATATGTTGTGGGATTTAAGGCTCACATGTATTACTATGCAATTTTATGACAGGCTCCTACTAGTGACCCAGATGTGCTGCGATGACACAGCCAACTAAACCATCTCAACCGACCTAGTAATCATGGCAAAACATCGTTGCATCATCGTGGCAGAACCATCTGAACTCAACCATCTTTATGTGTACTTCTTTATGTGTATTTTTGTACTTTTGGAACATCGTTGCAGCATGAACCACGTTAGATTTATCGTGTTCATTTTGCCACATTTGAACGACATTTCCCTTGTTTGACTCCGAATTGTGATGATTCTGAATGATTTTTATGAAAAATGTGTTTTATCCCTCGTTGGCCCTCTTTTGGGTCGTTTGATGTGTTTTCGAGTTATTTTGATGAGATTTCAGGTTTTCACATTATGGAGGACCTTTCTACGAGCTCGGCGATTCGAACGGCGATTAATTCGGAGTACAAACGAGGCGGGGAGCATCGAAAGAAGTAAGGAGTTGAAAATGTTTCTTGTCCCAGCTCAAAAGTGCGCATGTTGTGAGTAAAAGTGCGCAGGCGCACTTTTCGAAGGCTCCAGGCGCACTTTTGCAATTACATTCGGCGGAATTTTTCTTCAGCAGAAAAGTGCTACTTTTGGGGGTAAAAGTGCGCAGGCGCACTTTTCGAAGGCTCTAGGTGCACTTTTGGCAATTTTCAACTTTTTGACGAAAAAAGGGTTTTAAACCCAATTTGGAGGAGTTTTTTAGAGAGACTTTTTACTTCAATTTTTTCATTCTTCTTTCTTCCCCGACGAACCAGACACTCTCGGAGGGAGAACTCGGAGCTTTAAAGTGACGATTGAGCGAGGATTAACTCGGGAGTTTCTAGGATTCATCAAGATTAGGTTTTCTCAGAGTAAGATGTCTTCTTCTCCGGTTTGATTCTTCTCTGTTTCTGCGATTTCTTCTGTAATGATGTCGAGCTAAACTCTTAGGGTTGTTTAGATTAGATGAAGCGTTAGCTAGGATTTTGTATGGATGATTTCGGGTTTCTAACCCATTTATGTTAATCGATTATCTTTCAGACTTAGATGCGATTTCTCCTAAACCCTAATTTAAGCTTTTTGATTCTGGCAACTTGATCAATTGTTAGTTTCTGAGTTTATCTTTGAATTGCGGGTCTGACCATGAACGCATTTCATTCTAGAGTTTAGGAGGTCGTTAGGTTCTCCAATAGCTTGGCCATAGGAGTGTCAGAACCTAATCTCTTTGCATGATTTTGTGGCATTTCACTGTTCTGATTCGTTCTTGATTTCTTACAAGTTAGCTTGACCATAGGAGCTTGTAGGTTTGATAGAATAGAATCTCTACGGCCTGACCATGGAGTAGAGATTACAAAAGGAATTACCGAGTCGTCTAGTCTGTTGAATTTCTTCGATTGCATAGTTTCATCCATCTTAACCGAACTAGCGTGGATTCGAGTCTGAACAACCGCCTTAGCCTATCTTTGAATCCCCAACTTGTTAATTGCTTTGTTTGATTCCATTTGAATTTTTAGCTACTTAGTTCATAAAACCAATTCTCAAACCAAATCAAAACCTCGATTAGCTTTTACACACTTTTCTGAGTAATAAAGAAAGAAAGACCCTAGGAAAAAATGATCTCTTTGGAGCAATCCGTAGAGTAAAACTAGTGTGCATTAATTTGCGCACCAAGTTTTTGGCGCCGTTGTCGGGGACTTTTCTTTTTCTAGGAAAGGCATTGTGCGTTTAAGCTTTTCATTCTCTCTTTTATCATCTCTTTTCTCCCCATATTTTTCATGATTTACCTAGGTAGTGCTCTTGTGTTTTGAGATGCATGACTACAGGTTCGATAGCAACCAAGGATGGTACAACAATGGAATGCCACTTAATGATTACAACCAAGAGTGGAGTACATCATGTCAACCATGTATGCCAAACTAGAATGAGGAACCACCACCCTTGCCTTCTTGGCCAGAGCCACAAGCTACACACTACTACCAAGATTACGAAGAGGAATATCTACATTCGCACCAGTACCGACAACAGGAGTCTTATACAGATTTTATGTTGAATGAGATCCTCTCGACTCTACGAGCTCCTAATGTTGTGAACTTCGAGATTGAGCAATAGTATTAACTGATGGAAGAAGATTCTCGGGAGCTGGTCGAAGAAGAAAATGATAACCTAGCCCATGACTGTTGTGAGCTAGAGGTATCTGATGAAGAATCTTTGACAATGGTGGTAGATGAAGATGTGGAGCTTATCCATCTCTTGATTGAAGCTGAAGATGAACATCTGGATATTGAGGAGTTATCCTCATTTATGCTTCCGTCGAGCCAACCTGTAGTTCCAGATAGAGATGAGCACATGGATATCGAGGAGTCACCTTCATTGGTAATTCAGGCAACTGAAATTGAGGAGGGCAATGATTCTGAGGTGTATGAGCTCAACTACAAGAGCAACTTGGATGACATTGGTGTGGAGCAGACTGCAATCATCGAGTATAACACAACATATTATCTCTTTCCTCCTCCAGTAAGAAAATTTGCGAAGAAAAGGTCATCCGAGCATAACCAAGATCTACTTGAGCACCACCGACTACATCTTGCTCCTTCTGGCATGCTATTTGGAACTCAACCGCTAGCCCTGAAGAAGCTGTTTGACTTCAAGGAACTCTTGAGTTGGGGTCCATAATCAGGTATCGTCTAGCTCAAAGACGTTAAAGAAAGAGCGCTTCATGGGAGACAGCCCATGTCTGGAGTCTGTTTTGAGTTTTTGAGTCAGTTGTTTTATTTTGAGTTTGTGTCGAACTTTAGTGGTTCTTGAGTGAGTGATCTATTCTGTACTTTGAATGCTCTGATCTTGTTGTGAGGTTCTCTCCTATTTCAGGTTGTCCTTAGCTTCCGCCATGAATGTCCGTCGGTACTTAACTCATGATTTCTCCGACATCCTCATGTTCACCTTTCGGTAACCCTATACACTCTGTTTCTACATTTTATTATGTGGTCCATTGAGGGCAATGCCCAGTTTAAGTGTGGGGTGGGCTGATATTTGCATGATATGTACGGAGTTTTGTCATTAGATGGGTGGTGATTGTACCTTGTTTTGTCACTCTTTCACTGCTTCCCATTCTCTTTTGCAAGTAACTTTTCACATTGCTTAATATCTTCTTGGATTTGCTTACCGTGTTCGATATGGCGAGATTGATGTGTTGCTTTAGCTATGACCAAATGTGTGTGTGAGAACCCATATTATGACCATCTCCCACTCTTCTTGTTTGTAGTAGTCTAGGAACTTGTCCTTATTGGATTAGTGAACATGTGACTTGGTGTTGTGCAAGACTTGGTCTTTCTGATGCTCGAATTCTCTAGTTCAATGCCATGATCGAGTCTAGATAAGGGATCGTATAATTTCGTGCTTTAATTGTTGTTAATGTTCCCAATCAGAGAAAATCTGAAAAATGAGTGGTTTCGTATTGAAGTTGAGCTGACATACGTGCCTGCCCATTGCTGTAGTCTCAAAGGGAAGTCTCAATGTGGCATTCTTCTTCTAACCTACTCCCGATCGTGGCTGGGGTCTAGGATAACGCGGAATTCCAAAGGTTTCCGGCTGCTCCATACCCAGTAGTATCCACACTGTACCGACCATTCGAAAATAAATGTAAAAAAAACAGAAAAAAAAGAAGAAAAAAATTAAAATGCTCTTTAATTTTGTTCAAGCATGTTCCCTTGTCTAGCAAGTGTCGGGTTGCGTCCTAGAGTAAGTGTAGCGGAAGTAAGTATTGTCTTGCCTTTATCAAGTCAGGTTACTCACTAGCTCGATAAAGTCATGTTCCTCTTTTACTCTGGCAAAAGTTTGGTTCTTGATTGTGTGGTCAGTTAGGTAATTCTCTTATTTGATAGAAGCACTATATACATCTTTCCAGGAACCAAGAGGTTTTCGGTTCGCTCATTCAAGTTGGTGCATGGTTGTGATAAAATTTTTGTTTGAGGACAAACAAAAATTTAAGTGTGGGGTGATTTGATGACGTTAGATTTATCGCATTCATTTCGCCACATTTGAACGACATTTCCCTTGTTTGACTTCGAATTGTGATGATTCTGAATGATTTTTATGAAAAATGTGTTTTATCCCCCATTGGCCCTCTTTTGGGTCGTTTGATGTGTTTTCGAGTTATTTTGATGAGATTTCAGGTTTTCACATTATGGAGGACCTTTCTACGAGCTCGGCGATTCGAACGGGGATCAATTCGGAGTACAAATGAGGCGAGGAGCATCGAAAGAAGTAAGGAGTTGAAAATGTTTCTTGTCCCAGCTCAAAAAGTGCGCATTTTGTGAGTAAAAGTGCGCAAGCGCACTTTTGCAATTACATTCGACGGAATTTTTCTTCAGTAGAAAAAGTGCTACTTTTGGGGTAAAAGTGCGCAGGCGCACTTTTCAAAGGCTCCAGGCGCACTTTTGGCAATTTTCAGCTTTTTGACGAAAAAAGGTTTTAAACCCAATTTGGAGGAGTTTTGAGAGAGACTTTTTACTTCAATTTTTCATTCTTCTTTCTTCCCCGACGAACCAGACACTCTCGGAGGGAGAACTCGGAGCTTTGAAGTGAAGATTGAGCGAGGATTAACTCAGGAGTTTCTAGGATTCATCAAGATTAGTTTTTCTCGGAGTAAGATGTCTTCTTCTCCGGTTTGCTTCTTCTCTGTTTCTGCGATTTCTTCTGTAATGATGTCGAGCTAAACTCTTAGGGTTGTTTAGATTAGTTGAAGCGTTAGCTAGGATTTTGTATGGATGATTTCGGGTTTCTAACCCGTTTATGTTTATCGATGATCTTTCAGACTTAGATGCGATTTCTCCTAAACCCTAATTTAAGCTTTTTGATTCTGGCAACTTGATCAATTGTTAGTTTCTGAGTTTATCTTTAAATTGCGGGTCTGACCATGAGCGCATTTCATTTTAGAGTTTAGGAGGTCGTTAGGTTCTCCAATAGCTTGACCATAGGATTGTCAGAACCTAATCTCTTTGCATGATTTTGTGGCATTTCACTATTCTGATTCGTTCTTGATTTCTTGCAAGTTAGCTTGACCATAGGAGCTTGTGGGTTTGATAGAATACGAATCTCTACGGTCTGACCATGGAGTAGAGATTACAAAAGGAATTGCTGAGTCGTCTAGTCTGTTGAATTTCTTCGATTGCATAGTTTCATCCATCTTAACCGAACTAGCGTGGATTCGAGTCTGAACAACCGCCTTAGTTTATCTTTGAATCCCCAACTTGTTAATTGCTTTGTTTGATTCCATTTGCATTATTAGTTACTTAGTTCATAAAACCAATTCTCAAACCAAATCGAAACCTCGATTAGCTTTTACACACTTTTCTGAGTAATAGAGAAAGGAAGACACTAGGAAAAAACGATCTCTTTGGAGCAATCCGTAGAGTAAAATTAGTGTGCATTAATTTGCGCACCAACCATCTCCACTAGGATTCTTGTTTTGGACTTGTATGGAACAGCCGATGATGCTATTTGAACCCTAAGCCTAATCATGTTTTGTAATATCATTGGGAATGAAATTAGAACATTGGACGAACACTGGTTGTACCTCAGTCAAGTACTTTGTTTCATTTCCACAAATGCAACCCAACACTGACTCCGATTATTCCTACTAAAGCGTACAAAGTGAACATTACATAAGGCATTCTTGCCTCGATAAATCCTAAGCCATTTCGAACACCTCTAAACTCAACAACGACATTCTGCTGCTTGGATACAAGCATTTCTATAATTCCAACCAGTTGCTGTGTATTCTTCTCCATTCTATCAACTTTCTCAACGAGTTTCATAACCAAAGCCTCCAAATACAGCCGTCGATGTAGTATTTCGGTCAACTGCTCTGGAAGAATCAGCAGCTGCATCTTTTTCTACAGGTAATGGACGGCCATCTGCCCACAAGAAATACCCACAATCGGCACTTCTCCATAACGGGCATCTGTAGAACGGTCGACCTCAAATTTTCGGAGTCCCGACTACCTTCAACACTGCTTCTCTATTGTCTAGACACTTCTGTACACCAAATCCGTCAAATGAAATTGACCCAATTGAACTATGCGTGTTTGTCAGATCCATCGAGCAACGGCGGCAGCCGGAGGGAACAAAAAAAAGAACGCCGATGAAGGGTCGACGAACGGCGAAACTCAAGTACTTACCTCGTCGGATCTGGAGTCTACCCCTACCAGAGGAAGAAAGCCACTCACAACCCTGGATTCCCAATCTTTAAGCTCTAGGATTTCAAAAATGGTGGAAAGGGGAAGCAGGAGATAAGAGGTATGGCAGACGGCGGCAAATTAGGATTTGGGATATGTTGGGGTAACTGGTGTTGGACTTGGTGAAGAAGGTTAATAGGGGGAGGGGAAGGGTGGGCAGAGGAGACGAGGAAGGGAAGGGGATAAATAAAGGAGGTTGGGAAGGGTGTCAAAGGGGAAGAGGGGAGAGGCGGGAAGGATGTCGAGCACGCTACCTCACATTAGGATGTCAATTGTCATAACCATTAGACCACACCAATTATATTGTATATATAATACATGTATATATACTTACAACAAAATAGAATAAGGAAACAGATTCGTTAAAACGTTCACAAACAGAGTCTCTTTAACTCTATATTTCTTTATTCGACAACTAATGTCCCTCGACACCCTCAAGCCTCAAACCACGATTCCAAAGTCTATTTGATTCTGAAGCTGACATTCATGTTACCAGTAGTAATTGCAAGTGTGGAAAAGAGCTTTTTGTGCAATGACTTATGTGAAGAACAAGCTCGAAATCAGATGGGTGATAAGTTCTTGTGTGATTGTTTAATAGCATTCATCGAGAAAGACGTGTTAGATACTTTGAAAAATGAATGTATTTAAGAGTACTTACAAAATATGAAAACACGACGTGGATCGCAATAAATAAATAATATCTTATTTTTTCAAATTTTTTTACATTATATTCTTACCTTTTTTATTTTTATTTCTAGCGGCACCCCACTTAGCTTAATTTATGACCCCGCCAATGGAGATGATGATCTATCATTTGGAAAAAAATGCAGTTCTGGAAGGAAATTTGAAGAACATCATGTGTAATTTTATACTATTATGACTAAAATTTTCTACATAGTTTAATTTAGACTTATTAAGATTAAATCTATTGATTTAAATGTTCGGTTCAAACAAAGTACCACTTTAGATAGGACCAGTGTAAGTGGAGGTAACCATTACCCACATTTTTAGTGGGGGCACCGAAGCGTTACCTAGATAAATCAAGGAAAGAAAGAAAATTTATGTGTAACCTTAGTAAATATTCATAGTAGGTCTATTAGTATAAAGAATTTACAACAACAAAGAATTTATGTTGGCAAGTGGTAAGTCATTATCATCATCGCCCTTGTCAACCATATTACACAAATGATGCATAAAGAAAAAGAAAGTACTATTCTGCATGCATTATGAACTTGGGTTGTGAAATAGGTTTTATTTTGAATCTATAGTACACTTTCTTTCTTGCATATGTTGAATTCTCAATAGTTATAACAATATTCCCTGGTTCACTAATGTAGAATGAGTTTCTATTGTTCTCTCTTAGTCTTTTCACTTTTTTACCTCCTCTTAGCATAATGCTATATGAGCCCTCATCATCTGGAATGAATTGCTCCTTATATGCTACATCCCATCCAACTATTGTGTAATCCCATATGATTGTAACCCCAATCTGAAACCACCAATTCAATAGTTTTAGTGTTAAAAAGTTTATTAATTATCTATTACCATTTGTTATCAAAAGGGTTATGAGCATGCCTCATTGACTGGAATGTTGACATGGCCAACTGCATTGGCTCTAATCGTGTGCTCCAATGCTTTGTCTTTTGTGGAAAACTCGATATCATTTTCCTTCTTTAGACCACCATATTGGATAGGGAGTTGTTCTATCGAGATATACCTTCATTCAATAATACAAATATATGTATATATGAGAAAAGGGGTAAGAATTGTATTTCAAAATAATAATCTTTTTACTTGTGTTTCTTACTTTAAAAGGGTTTGTGTGACATTTGATGGCCTAGTTAGGATAAACTTCTTCTTTGTTCTTGGATTCATCAATTTTGATTTCACAACTCGAGATGTATAGTACCAAAATGGAACATTAATCAATATCTGTCATGGAGAAACATAGTATCAACAATAGTCACCAAAAGAATTTATCTGATTGGGTGGAGGTTTAGTATTGAAACATTATAATTTTGTGTTTAGGTTTGATGAATTAACATTGAAATATAAATCCTCAAACCATGGATTAAATTTTAGTGACAATCACATGCTTTGATCAAAGTTTTCCAAATGTGGTCTCAATCATTATGAAAGAACTATAAGTAAAAAAAAAGTTAAAAGCTTTGCATCCTTACGTTCTTATTGATGATTCCTGGATAATTAGTCTGGAACAATGTGACAATCTTTTTGGTAATAGAGCTCAACTCTTTCACTGGCACTGGGAAATTCTTTAAATCAGTGATCTGCACAATTGAATTCGCCTCACCAGACTTGAAACTTAGTTGTTTGATGCTCTTCTCGAGGCACTGGATCTTTAATCTCAAAAATTTCTCTCGACTCTCTTCTGTTCCCAATACCTTGGTACGCAATGCTTTGTCATTAAATGCACCATACACCGTGTAATACAATGGATGACCTTGTTTATCCACGCTAGTCCCCGTATGAACAACACTGTCAAGCACAATATCATTCTTATTCAGAAGATCCTCATCTAGAATAGCATCAGCTTTATACTCCTTTCGCCATTTCAGGACCTTGTGAAGCATGTAATAAGCCGAATGGACCTTATAGTCATTTGCCTTGAGGAATTTCAGGAGAACAATTTCGGTTCCTTCATGTCCCTTACTAGGAAGCAAAGGGACTCCCCACAAACTAATATCCTTTAAATGTTGCTCCTTGGTCAAATTCCTTTTCATGCTCCGAAAAAATGATTTCTTAGGTTTTTCAAGAAGGTAATTACCCGAAATTGCATCTTCAACCATTGTTTTGAGTTTCATCAATGCTCTCTTCTTTCTCATCTTGTGCTCTATTGGATCCTTGTGGATATCATTTTTAATTCTCGTGTCTTGATCAAAGTAGGTGTAGATTTCTTCATTGATGATTGCTGCTGCATTTTCATGTTCTTCTATGTCCTCATATTCTTCTTCGTGTTGTTCATCCTTTTCATCTTCCGATTCAGACATTTCATGTAGTTTCCTCTCTAATTTCTCCTCCATTGTCGAATCTGATTCTTCTCCGGTGGAGACCGGATGAACCAATGAATGATTTATCGGAAATTGCATTTCCGAGGTGGGGAATAGAGGAAGAAATGAGAGGGGGGAGAAACCAAGTTTTTGAAAAAATGTTGAGATCTTTTGCTCCCCATCTCGCCAAATTCTAAGTCAATATTTACATAATGAAAATAGAGATTTTTTTAGAGAATATTCAATAGGCAAAAAAATGTGGGATTTGGATTTTTCAAAATCTATAATTAAACGATTCTAAAAGTGGCAAGATTTTATAGTTAAGTAGAATTCAACATGTCTAAATTTTGTAAGTTAAGTGAGAAATAAATTTTATTCAAAGAAAGTCCAAATAGACTGCAATTAGTTAAGGTTAATTTTCTATCTTCCCAATCGTGAATCGTCCAAAAAAATTTATTACCATTAAAATCGTTTTTCTAGAATCATTAAAATCTTTTTCACGACTGAAATTGATTGTATTTACAAAATTATAAGGCATATAAGGTTCAAGAAAAAGCTACATAAGAGAAAAAACAAATAACAAGAGTACATGAACATGTAACAAGAATGTGGTATCTTGAAGGATTAACCTTCAAGCCACAAACCAAACACAACTCGCTTAGACTTCTTTTTATTTGCTCCACCTCAAAGATAAAAAAAAATAGTAAATATTAGCAAAAGCATGTTGGAACCTACGCTTCGATTTACCGAGTACGGAAAGTGAGGACTTTCCTAAGAATGAATTCTTGTTGACAATACACGACGTGAGTTCGTGTACCCGGATTGAAAAGGATCACATGATCATTTAAGTCCCTTCAACATTAGAATTTACTCTCTTACGACACTCTAGTCGAAAAGTAGAGAGGCTTTGGTTTGTAATCAACTTGAACCAAGTTGTTACTCATATTTTAGTATAGTCGTGAACGAACTCACTTTCCGTAAAGAACATTCCTACCCTTTTCCAAAGCCTAGGGTTACAATGAATTCCTTAATGGGATAAAACTACTAACACCTTCAAAATCAAGGCTTATGAAATTGAAGAACCTTTGAGACCTTTTTGAGAGGAGATGAATTTGTGTAGATTGGTGTGCATTTTGGTGTCTTCAAAAAATGAGGAGGAGACCTCTTTTTATAGCCCATGGAGGGGTGTGAGGGTGAAGATGTGTGATGTGAACCGCAGCAACCGTGGGCAGACGACCCTTGAACACCACAAGCTGATGATCCTAGCAACGAGAGAAACCTTCGGAACCGGGGCTTTGACCCACTAGCTATAGAGAGCTAGGAACTAGAAGTATCAAGTCGAGGGCGCCACGCCAAGAGATGGATGCTCTTGATGATAAGTCAAACCTTAAGTCGTGCTCTTGCACATACTCAAAGGGGTTTAGAACAAAGTTCTGAAAGGGGGTTTATTAATTAATAAAAGTCTGAATAACAAAGGGTGGCCGATGGCCTCTATTTATAGGGAGGGAGAAAGCTCTCCTCACCTAATTAGCTACTTCCTAACTAGGAATAAGATAATCTAATCCTAACTAGGAAATATTAAAACGACCTAAACAAGATAACTAAATAAGGAAAACTGAAAAAGGGAAAGAAAATAGTGTCTTGGTATGCAAGGAAAAGACTAATAGGCAAAATCGGCAATCCGGCAAAACCTAATCCGGGCAGCATTCGTGCCGGTCGGGCAGGTCTTGGGCCGGCGGGCCGGGATCACTACAAGAAATTGCATTATTAGAGACCGTAAAAAATGATCCCCAAAAATTACGAAACGGTCCCTGAAAGTCATTAAACGGTATACAAATGTATCAGAGACCGTTTGCCAAATTGGTCCCAAACTTGGTGGTCCCTGATTTTATTGGGGACAGTAAAATGGTAGACGGTCCCCAAATTTTCTAGGGATCGTATTCTTATACGGTCACAAAATTTTAGTTTTGGGGACCGTATTTATGTTGATGGTGATTAGGCCACAAGATGCGTATCTAACTATTTGCTTAAGCAACAAACAAGAAGAGCTTAAACATCAATGGCAACATTAACAGAAACAAGCCAAACAGATAATGAAATGCAAGGAGAAAGAAGAAATATACCTTACCTCTTCTTCCGGCACAATAATCTTTCCATCTCCTGCTGATAACTCGTCATTGAACAGGAGATTTTCACAAAGTCAAAACATAGGTATTAGAAATCGAAGTAAACTGAACTGCTCTACAAAACTAACATTGAGTTTCCTGATATCAGCCTGGAGATCACCGACGAGCTTTTTCTCCAACTCCTCAATTCGCTTCTTGCTATCTTCGAGTCTCCGATCGCTAGCAACCCCATGGCCGACGATTTGCACGAGAGTCGAAGCGAACGGATAGAGAATAACTGCACATGTATCTGGTACCTTGACGAATACTGGCGAACTGTAGAGTCGGAGAATGGAATAGAGGTTGAATGACTGACTTATAGCAGCAGCGGCAAAAAATCATGGAATCGGAGACGAGGTTAGGTAGGTTGAAAGTGAGATTGTAACAGAGAAGAGGAAGAAATTGAGATTTATATTCACTGATCGGTGGAGCCAACCTGGTGTCCCCGTCGAAAAACGATGAATCTGGTGTTGTATAATCTCTTCGGCATCGCCTCTGTTCTCTAAAATCAATATCGTCAGTTCCGTACAGCTCTCTTCCAACGAATCGGCCATAGACGCTGATATCTTACCTTTGGAATCGGAGAAGAACAACCAGAGAGAGCTCTCAGTCCTCCTAACTCAGCGGCAGAAAATTGTGAGACGCAATCCTAATCGTGAGACAATAGTTCCGCGCCAATGCTGAAAGGTCATTGGGGACCGGATTTTATTATTTTATTATTTTTTTCAGAAAAATGATTTTTTTTAATTATAGGATTGGGGACCGGATATTTTTTAATGGTATGATTGGGGACCGTGTAATGATTAAATCAGAGATCGTTATTAACTACGGTGGTCAAATATTTTCAGCCTAATGTAATTTGGGACAGTTTATAAATTACGATCCCTAATTATTACAAATACGGTCTCAGATAATGCAATTTCTTGTAGTGGATTCTGACTCGGATTAGGCCTTTTTCTCGTGTCCTAGTCCTAGAAGGACTTAGGTCCGGGGTCTTCTGGTCGTGGCAGCCTGTTCTCCTTGCCCGGATGGGAATCCTTGTCTCGGTGGCATTGCACGCATGGACCCGGATCGTGTATGAGCACTTCCCTTCGTGGCTCCTCCTTCATTCCTTCTCTGATTGCAACGCCGTTTGTTGGGCCGTGTTCCTGAGGTCTCCAGCTATCCAGAGCAACTGGAATTTTCCAAAAGGCCCGAGCCGTTTGGTGGCTCGGCCCTAAGTGCTCCTTTGTAGCGCCTGACACCGTGCCAGGTGCCCGGGGCTGGCTCATGTCTCGACCATCTTCATTTCTGGCCAGGCCTTTGGCATTCTGCTTCGGCCAAGTCTTCTCAGAGGATCTTCAAGGGCTGGAGTTGGTCCAGGGCTCGTGGCACTTGGTCTAGGGCCTAGTGCTTGCAGTTGGCCCGGTCCGGGGCTCGCTCTGGGGCCTGTCTTCAAGTGCCATCCCTTGCTGGTCAGGTACTCTTGGGTCTTTTGCTTCCTGTACTCCGGGAATGCTTCTAGAGGATCCCAGGAGTGGTCAGTTCCTCCAAGGCTCATGGGGATTGGTCCAGGGCCTTTTAGAGCCCTTAGGCTCGGTCCTCGGTCCGGCTCGGGGCTCGGATCAGGTGCCTTGGCCAGCAACATGGCCTGGAGTGGCCTCACCTTCATTCTTGCTCTCCTACCTGCTGGTGGTGGCCTGTGTTGGGATAACAACCCAAGTACCACATCGGTCACAAAGGTCAGTAACTGTTGGTGGACTCTTTTATGCTAGGCAAACTTCTCCTATTTTGCCGATGTGGTACTTGGGTTGTTATCCCAACAATCCCTCCCTCAAACCAAGGACCACCCAACCGGTGTCCTTTGCTCCAGCGATACACCTTTCTGTGAACATCTTGAATCGCCATCAACACCAATGGGACACGCTGCCTGACAACACCCGCCAGGAAGACTTTCGATACAAGGGACCACCACAGACCCTTCGCGAGCACCATGGAGTCTCCACATCTTTAACTTCTGCGATCCATCTCCCTTGCCTTCCAACCAAGGCTCTGATACCACTTGTTAGGATCGCCTGCCACCAACAGGCCCACACTAGTATGATATTGTCCGCTTTGGGCCAAGCCCGCACAGATTTGCTCTTGGGTTCCTTCCCAAAAGGCCTCATACTAGTGTAGTTGGTGGAATCTTTTATGCTAGGCAAACTTCTCCTATTTTGCCGATGTGGTATTTGGGTTGTTATCCCAACAGCCTGAGCCTATATTTAGTCACATACCTTAGCTTCATGATGTGTTGGAGAACTTTCCTTGGCCCTACATGCTTCTTGTAGGGCCCTAGGGTTCTGCCTTTAACCGGGGACCCTGGTGGGGTGTAGGAATAGATGTAGGCCTTTGGGCAGTCGTGGAGGATTACATCAATGTGTGACCCTTTCCTTCAAATCAAATGAATTAAAATTTTGATTTTCCCTCCCTTCCCAACATTAAGTGGCGGCAGAAAATGGTTATTGGGCCTGATTTTTTTAACAAAAAATCAGCCCAATATTGACCCAACAATCAGCCAAAAATCGGTTAAAAACCAAACCAAGAATTAGTTCATTTGGATTTCGAATCTAACCAAATTTTAAAACCGCGGGAAATTCAAAATTCAAAACTTTAGTTTATTAATATAATTTACCATTCAAGCCTTCACTAATAATAATAGTGTTGCATTGAATTTATATTAATAACCTAAGTCTTCTTAACCAAACAAGTCATCTATGTGACTTATATCATGGAATCTAAAATTCCAACAATCCTCCCCCATTTTATTCTTTGAATCCACTAAAATCACCATAAAGTCACAAAACACATGTGACACCTTAGGTAATTATTCCATCATTCCTCAATTCATAAAACTTATGCATAAATGAAAATGTCGTGACGATTGAATTTTCATCTTAGTATATCACTCTTAACAAGTATTCGAATACATGGGTGTCGAATACGATTGAACCCAATAACTCATTTGAATAATTGAAGGTGATACATACATAAGTTCTATAGTTCTCTCAAAAGGTAACTTTGACACTATTTCCGTCATGTGTCCCAATCCGTCTCATGAGTGCACACGAAACCAAAGTCCAAGTTTCTTGAAGTGCCTACACTTCATGCTCACGTAGGTTGATTCTTTTATTCGTGTATCTGCATATGTACACTTTTTCAAAGAATCAATTAAGAAGAATTTAAACTCCATCCTCTCCTTTCATGCAGAGTAACAAGCACATCCTTTTGGGATGATGTATTTGTGTGCTTCAATTTCTAAGAATGAGCTTTCCACATTGAATTCAGCCTTTAGCGTGTGTACTAGAGGGGAATTGGGTATCCCATGATTGGAAATTTAAGTGGACTTTTCCCATCCCTCGTCACTTGACTTGTTCACCAAGTCCCTAATAAGTCACTTCGTCAAGTCACTCATTAATTGTGATAATAATCAAAACTAATTTCACCCACATGAGCCAACTCACTTACCTTGTTAAACCAAACGTGGTTAAGTTCCAAGACTCAAATTGATATATGTAGTTATAGATCATAACTACAATAATCTTTGGTGAAATTTAGTTTTCAGAAGAGAACTCGTAAGTCAAACCCTAGTCATCCAGTCATATCTTGACATGAATACCTTTTATTAATCTGGGCGATTGATGCAAGATGTCTTCTCTTTGAGATCTATAATATGACACCCACCCCAAGCAATAACACATTACCACTTATAGAATAAACTTTCTATCTTGGTAACTATCTTGCAACCTTATCATCTTTTTAAACCAAACGATAATTTCCATCATAACCAAACATGATTTTCATGATTTTACCTAAAAAAATCCAAGCATTTGTCCTAGTAAATTAAACTTGTCACAAACAGCCATCACTAAAACTCAGTGTTGCTACTTGTGACAATCATTAATTTAATTTTTCAAATTACTTACTAGTAGTGGAACTAACTTACTTAGTACACCACTCACATTTTTTTACCAACCCATATCACCAGTCTAATTTCTCTCCCGTGGTATAAACTAAGTGGTCTTTGTACACCACAAACAATGTCTACTATGTTTTGATGACACATTACAATCATGAAAACACTTGTCTAATTGTTATCAAATGATCAAACTAGGTTCATTAGTTTATCATAAACAATTCAAACTCTCAATGTTATCATAATGTATGTATCTTCTCATGAATATCATGAAGAGGGTCTCATGATGATTTACTTCACACTTTGTCTTATTGTATTACCAAAGGTATTAACTCCTACCTTTAAACAATTTTAACAATGTATTAGTCCAACTTTCAATTATTTGATACATATCCTAATACATACATATCCCAATACTTGAAAACCAATATTACTAATAGATTAATAATATAAAAATTTTTGAACCAAAATATCGATCTAAACCATATATTAGAGACTAACAATATTATTAACACCTTAATAATATATAATATTTGATTATCATGAAATCGAACATCATAGACCAATATTATTAAAATATAATAATATTAAATATTTGATTATATCCAAACCAAATATTAGAAAAAATTAGGGAAAATGGTACTTTACCCCCCTTTACTTTGCCAAGTTAACAAACAGCTCCCTATACTATGAAATGATCATTTTACCCCCTCCTACTATGCCAACCTAACAAACAGCCCCTTCCATCCAAATTTCCATCCAAAAATTTCGTTAAGTGATGACTCACCAATATGACTCATTCATAATTAATGATAGTACATTGTCACATCATCGACTTTCATCCATATTTGTTAGTGACTCAACTAAATTAGAATTTAAAAAAAAAGGAAATATACAAAAAAAAATTATAAATTAGAAAATATATATTTCATTTTTATTTTTTATGAATTTTTATTTTTTAATTTTTTTCAATTAAATTTAATAAATATTTGTATTTAAAAAGTTCAAAGTTATTTTACAAAAAACTGTATATTTATTTTAGAAGAAATTTTATTTTAATTTTTAATATTAAAATCCATAAATTAAATATTTAAAAAAATTATGTTGTATATTTTATTTATAAATTAAATTTAATTATTTTATAATTATTTTTTCTCTTTTTAGTTTAGTTGAGATGGATGAAAATCGATGATGTGGCAATGTACTGTAATTAATTATGGATGAGTCATATTGGTGGTCATCACTTAACAGAATTTTGGATCACTACAAGAAACTGGCTATTTAGCATCGGATGTTTAACAGCGGCCACATTTTGTCCGCTGTTAAAATATATTTACAGCGGGCTTTTAACAGCGGCCACATGGCCCCGTTAAATTACTAATTTAACAGCGGCCACTTAGCCGCCGTTAAATTTACTAATTTAACAGCGGCCAGATGGCCGCTGTTAAATTTGTGGTATATATACCTGCAGTAGCTTCTTCTTCCCCATTCCGCGAGACAGCAGCCCTCCTTCTTCCTCTTCACGCCGCTGCTGCCACCACCGCATCTGCACGCCACCTCAAGTCGTCGCCACAGCCTGTTCACGCCTCCGTCACTGCCTGTTCACGCCTCCGCTGCCACCACCACGCCAGCCCTCTCCCCACTCCAGCCCACCGCCTCAAGGTAAACCCTAATTTTGAAATCAGTTAGTTTCTCTATTTGTAATCAACAATCAGTTCTCTTTGTCTCTCTCTCTGTGCAATGTTGAGTCATATGTATATATGATTAATCTCCTCCCCTCTCGCTAACAATCACCAACAAGCAGAGCTCAAACTTGAAACTTGATGCCTCCAATAATATTTGTCTTTATTAAGGTCCCTTGAATAGGAATTGGGTTTTCCTCAGAATCATAAATCATAATCGTTATGAATAAGAAACAAGAAGAAAAGATGTGTGTAGTTGAACTATAGACAGTATTAAGATTTGAAGGAGGAATGATGTGGGTGGATTGAAAATGAATTATATGAATTGATGTTGGTTGGTTTCAACTTTCAACCTCCTTTTGCAGTGTTAATGTGTTATGGTTGGTTTCAAAGTTTCTAACTTCAATTGTTAGAAAGAATATGGTGGATACCATCTGAGTACCCACACTCACTTTAATGCTACAATTACTAATCGACTGGTCTCCCATATCTAATTTAGGAACCATTACCCTAATCTTATCTTCGACCACCTTAAAAGATAGAGTCTGGACCATAATAATATATATATAGCCTCTCACGTGTCTCTCTAGGAGACTCATATACAAATACATATGTTCCATGCTTCAATATTCATGTAACTTTAGATTACTCACGCAATACATATGTCCATGCTTCAATATCATGTAACTTTAGATTACTCACGCATGAAAAAAAGGAGATATACTGCCCAAACTTAGAGGTGTGTAATTTTGTTGGTGTGATGACAGATGACAGATGTGATTACTGGTGGAGCTGATGTGATGGGTGGTGGCGCTGGTGGAGATGGCGGTGATGAAAATCGTCGCCCAAAGAAGCCCCCACCGGAGGATTATAAACTCCATATGATTGGTTAGTTTGAAAAAAAATTAGAAATTTAGGATTGTAACTATTATTTAATACTCTCGCATTATTTCTTTTTAATTAAATGTAGATTTTAATAGTGGTCGACGTTGGGTGGAGAAGGCGAAGATAAAAGATTGGGCTACTGTAGTAGAGGGGGTGTACATCGAGGTTAAGTTGGATAGAGATGGTGTGCCCTGTGGTGATGAGGGGAGGTACTTGCGCCAATATCTTGGCAAAATTATTGGAGAGCCCAACATTGTTCCTATTGGTGTTGATGATTGGACAGCAGTCCCAGAGTGTGACAAGAGTCATGTATGGGGTACCTATATCCGGGTAAGCATTTCTAAAACTTGTTAAATTTGATAATCATTTTATTGTGTTAATTGTTTGTTATATTATGTCGTGACAGCGCACGTTCACTTGAGATGACACTGATGATAAGAAGATGGAGACTTTTGTCATGGAGAACCTGGGCGCCAAGTGGAGCGAACGAAGGGGTCGAATATGGAAAAAAGCAGGATGTGATGCTTCTCAAGGCTTGGATCATAACTTGTCCCTGAGGCCACAGGGACTTGATGAACGAGATTGGGATATGTTTTGTAGGTACAGGTTGAAGACTGAAACTTTGGTAAGGATAATGATCAATAATACATACTTTATATCTCACTAAATAAAATGCATGTTTATTGACATTTTTTGTTTACAGCTAGCATGTGCAAGGAACAAAGCTAACCGAGCAAAACAAGACATCTATCATACGAAGGGATCAAAGCCATTCAATGTGGAGCGTGAAGTAATGGTAAGTAGCCAACTCATCTATAGAATTTTAAGTATTTTTGTTTGCAATTAAATCTTTACAAGCCATCGATGGAAATTTGGATGGAAGGGGCTGTTTGTTAGGTTGGCATAGTAAGAGGGGGTAAAATGATCATTTCATAGTATAGGGGGCTGTTTGTTAACTTGGAAAAGTAGAGGGGGGAAAGTGCCATTTTCCCAAAAAAATATTATTAATGCTTTAATAATATTCATATTTGGTTATTCTAAACAAAATAAACCAAATATAAGTAGCCCCAATATTATTAATAATATTCAATATTAGGTTATCAAACCAAATATTGGTAAACCCAGTATTAATAATAATATTCAATATTAGTTTTTTCCAAAACTAAATATTAGTTACAATAGTATTATTAGTATCTTAATAATATTTTAATAATATTATTAATACCTCAATAATTCTAGAATATTATTCATATATTTACAATATCTAACAATATTATTTGTACTTCAATAATATTCAACAATATTATTAGTACTTCAATAATATTTAACCATATTATTAGTACTTCGATAATATTTAACCATATTATTAGTACTTCAATTATATTTAACAATATTATCAGTACTTCAATAATATCCAACAATATTATTAGAACTTCAATAATATTCAGCATAAAAATGCTAACTTACTCCCAAATTTAGATAAATTTTGAGTAATATATATAATAATATAATTAGTATATATTTTTATGATAACGACCATACTTAGAGTATGTTATCACACAACCTTTTGAATTGCTTCAAAATCTAGAGCAACACTTTGCATTTGCACCTCAATCGGTCAAGACACACATTTTGAAACTTTTAAAGTTTCACACTAAAACGTCTTACTAGAAGTGTCATTGGCCTTGTGTTCTGACATGAAAGCAAATCCACAAGTTTTGTGCAAGTCATCACAATGGATAAATGTTCTTTACGACTGTTGGAACCTACGCTTCGATTTACCGAGTACGGAAAGTGAGGACTTTCCTAAGGACAAATTCTTGTTGACAATACACGACGTGAGTTCGTGTACCCAGATTGAAATAGGGATCACATGATCACTTAAGTCCCTTCAACCTTAGAATTCGCTCTCTTACGACACTCTAGTCGAAAAGTAGAGAGGCTTTGGTTTGTAATCAACTCGAACCAAGTTGTGACTCAGATTTTAGTAGAGTCGTGAACGAACTCACTTTCCGTAAAGAACATACCTACACTTTTGCCAAAGCCTAGGGTTACAACGAATTCCTTTATGGGATAAAACTACTAACACCTCTTTTTATAGCCCATGAAGGCTTGTGAGGGTGAAGAGGTGTGTTGGTTCATCCATGGATCAACACACCCTTTCATTCAAATCAAATGAATTAAAAAGTTGATTTTCCCTCCCTTCCCAACATGGCGGCAGAAAATGGTTATTGGGCCTGATTTTTTTATCCAAAAATCAGCCTAATATTGACCCAATAATCAGCCAAAACCGGTTAAAAACAGAACCAAGAATTAGTTCATTTGGATTTCGAATCTAACCGAATTTTCAAACCGCCGAAAATTGAAAGTTCAAAATTCAAAACTTTAGTTTATTAATATAATCTACCATTCAAGCCTTTACTAATAATAATAGTGTTGCATTGAATTTATATTAATAACCTAAGTCTTCTTAACCAAACAAGTCATCTATGTGACTTATATCATGGAATCCAAAATTCCAACAAAGCATACATTTGTGAACCCTAACTTTTTGGAACAAGGATGATGCAAAATAACACGTTGGGAAGCATCTCTATCTAGTAAATAATATGAAACTTCCATTGAGATATCAAACAAAGGGAATGGGATAATAGGCCGGGAGGTTCTTGTACTATTGAAAGATAACAAACAGGCCCATCTATTATTAATTGCACCAAACAGGCCCCTCTACTTAGAACATATAACAAACAAGCCATTTCGTTAGAAATGTGACAAACGGCATTACTAAATTGTTGACACAGTTGACACTCACTGACCCATAGGTTGTTAGAATTTACACGTCAGCCGATTGGAATGTCAGCAACCCTAAACAGCTCCATTTTGACTCAGGGTTATTAGCAACAGATAAACCAAATAGTAAAAAATGACGTCGTTTAGGGTTGCTGACATCCCAATCGTCTGACGTGTAAACTCTAACAACCTACAGGGCAGTGACGTGTCAACTGTGTCAATAATTAGTAACGCCGTTTGTCACATTTGTAATGGAAGGGCTTGTTTGTTATATGTTCTAAGTAGAGGGCCTGTTTGGTGCAATTAATAGTAGATGGGCCTGTTTGTTATCTTTCAATATTACAGGGGCCTCCCGGCCTATTATCCCTCAAACAAATTAAGAGCGAGAGATTCTCTATGACAGGGCCATCTCTTAACTGGAAAATAACCTTTTAGGCCCCATTAATACACGTATTGAACATAGCTAAATGGAGACCAAAAAAGGATACAAATATACCAGTTCAAGTATGGGGACATACAAACTGAATTTTGTCTCAAATGTGTTTCAGTATCTGAGTAAAATGGGACGGATGGTCGAAACCACAACTAAAACTCACTGAAAATCAAGGATTCAAGAAACATTACCTCAAAACCCACATTGGATCCTGAATCATTGAGCCTTGACAAATCTCTCTTTGAAGTTGGAGAACGAAAGGGTGAAATTTGTGACTCAAACTCTCAAAATAAGGAGAGTAAGAATGGCAATGTGTGAGGGAAAGTGCATCAATGTCAAAACCCTTCAAACACTATTTTTATATCAGTCATGCCCAACGGGCGTTGCCACATGGGTAACGTTCGTTAGATGCATCGGCTACAACAGTCGTTGTCAACATGTAACACCTATTGCGTAGCAAGGTCCCTACAATGATTATGATGCCTACACGGTCCTTGGATAATAGGAACCACACCCATTCCAACATGTCTAACGGTCGTAAGCCTCAACTACAGTCCAAGACTTTGAGAAGTCAAATTATCACCTATCCACGGCTCATGGTCGATCTTCAGGCTGAGTCTAAGGTGAATCAAACTCGTCAATGGGTCCACCAAACTTCTGAAATGTGATTTTACAATTCTCTCCCCCTTAAATAGGAATGCAATACCAACTTCATGGACAACTCCACCAAACGTCAATGGGTCCTCGTATTCAGAAGCACTCTGTTATTTGTTGGATTATTCTGTTGGACCGGTTAACTACTCAAGACGAATTGCAAGTTGGGGTCTACTTGTGGACATTTCCTGCTATCTCTATGATGACGGAGTTGATTATAGAGATCACTGTCTCCTCCTTTGTCCTTACGCTATAACTGTTTAGGGGGGAGTATTGTGAAGGATGGCTTCTAGGTCAAATTGGCAGTCTTTTTTGGAGGGCAGTGAAGCTGAAGGATATTGATTTCATCTATTGGAGAGATGTTTTTGCAAACCTCTAGTATGAGAGATGTAGACGAAGAGCAAGTGGAGTTTAAAGTAGAAGTACTTATACATAAAATTTGTAATGAGGTTGAGTTGTTTTTTAGTCTTTGTAATAGGTAGGGAGATTCTTTTCTCCTCGCTTCTTGTCTTGGCTACTCTTACTTGAATGATAGGCAATGCTAGAAAACCTTCCTAGAAGGGGCTATAGCACCTAGACTTCGAGTTAGATGCCTTTTGAGAGGTTACCTTTTGGCAATGATTTCAAAGTTTCCTATAATCGAAGAAATCAACAAGAGGTTTTGGGTTTATACCTTGTACATAAATCTTATATATTCTCCCTTTCCTTTTGATGAATAAAATCTCTTCTACTCATAAAAAAAACATATGCCAATAAGCTCAACTTAATTGGCAAGCATGAGTACATAATGGCTACTTGCAAACTATGTAAACACTATCTCTATGTACTTCTCCAGCATGCTAGCCTCTGTCTCCCAAGTAGCGCCTGAGATTCTTAATTCTCTCAAGTGAATTTTACCATATGAATCGACTTGTTACTCAACTGGTGAACCCTTTTTTCCAAACCTCATCAACCCATTGCTTGATACCCAAAGAAACACTTTGTCCCCTTCGACAATGCTCAACTCTTGAGCCCTGCCATATGCATACTTTTCCTATTTTCGGAAATGACCAACCGTGAATAGGTCATTTTGATCTGATCCAATATCTCCTTGACTAACTATGGTCTTATAAGCTATCTATTTCCCTCTTCATGCCAACACAAAAGAGTCCTACACTTGTGGCCAGACAAGGCCTCGAGGTGATACACCCAAACTTCTATGGTAGGAGTTGTTATAAGCAAACTCCACCAAGGGTAGAAGCTTCACCTAAAGATCTTCAAACTTTATGACGCATGATACCAAAAACACATCAATAGTTAGAATCATTTGCTAAGGCTCCTTGTCTATGTGTGGGCGTTAAGCTATAGAGAAGTTCAACTTAGTCCTCATGATTGTATGTAAATTCCTCCAAATGTAGGAAGTGAAACTAAGGTCCAGATCCAACACTATGGTATTTGGAACACCGTTTCAACCTCACCCCACCGTCTCCATATACAACCTGTCAAGCTCATTCACATTTGGCTTGAACTTAATTCGGATGAAATGAGCGACCTTGGTCATCTGATCCACAATCACTCAAACTATATTTTCCCCTCTAGACATGGGAAGCTATTAACAAAGTCCATGGTAATGACATCAAACTTCCACAATGAAATAGGAAGAGATTGCAAGAGTCCTCCTAGTTCCTTGTGTTATGTCTTAGCTTTTTGGCACATAAGTCAAGAGACCATGTGTTGTGAGCAGTCTCCCTTTTCATGATAATACGAATAATGTGTTGTGATAGTACACGAATAATGTGTCTTGATGGTGATATACATCTTAGTATTCCCAAAATGCATGGAATACATCTCGGTGACAAATCAAAAGTGTTAATTTTAAGTTTAACTCTTACTTTTGGATGGTTGAGAACTTAAGATTGATTTGAGAACTTTGGAATGTTACTTTTTCTGTTAAATGAGCGAAGCTATTTGAAATGATCTTTTGTAAACGAGTCGAGCTATTTTAACAAACTTTTCTAAATGAGTCGAGCTTGTCATCAAGAAGTTAAATGAGCGGGCACAAGCTCGAGCTCATTTAGATAATTTATCGAATCGAGCTCGAGCTTGGTATTTTTAAAGGATTAATACACCTTTTTGCCCTCATACAATGCAAAATTAACAAACATTCCCCTCTATAATTTTTTAATTGAATTAACCCCCTCTACACTACAAGAAAAATCAACATTTGTCACAGTTTTTTAGTCACAGGTTTTTGAAACCGTGACTAACTGGTCACGGTTTCATACCAACCGTGACTAATTTAGTCACGGTTTTGGGAACCGTGACTAATTTAGTCACGTTTTATATGAAACCGTGACTAATTTAGTCACGGTTTTATATGAAACCGTGACTAAATTAGTCACGGTTTCATATGAGGAACCGTGACAAAATTTGCCAGGCTGGCAATCCACGTTTCAAGTTTCTTTTTATTTTTTTTTACCAATCCGCTTCTTTCTCCTCTCTTCCTCTTCTCTTCTTCAAGCTTCTTCCTCTTCTAATCCTAATCTTCTCTCCTGAACCTTCTCTCCCCCATCACCACTCTTCCTCCTCTTCCTTCCTCCTCTTCCTATTCCCTCTCCTCTTCCTTCCACCTCCTCTTCCCTCTCCAGATCCATTCTTCTCCTCTTCCTCTTCCCTCTCAGGCGGATTACTTGGCCTGGACGGCGGGGAGCTATGGAGCACGGGTCGACGGGAACTGTGGCAGCGGGGAGCTGTGGCGGCGACCGCGGCAGAATCGAAGGCGGCGGGCTGTGGCGACGACCGACTGTGGGAATCGGCGGGGTATCGAAGGCGGCGGCTGTGGGCGACGACCGGCTGTGGGAATCGGCGGCGGTATCAAAGGCGGCGGGCTGTGGCGACGACCGGCTTGGGAATCGGCGGCGGAATCGAAGGCGGCAGTGACCGACGATGGAATCGAAGGCGGAACCGAAGGCGGCGGCGACCGCCGGCGGAATCGAAGCATTTTAGATAGTTTGTAATTTTTCATTTTTTTATTAATTAAAATTGTAATTTGGTTTTGTTTGACACAATAAATAAATTGAGTGACTGGTTTGCAATTAATTGGGACATCTTGTTAACATTTAAATTTTACGGATCATTTTGCATAAAGGAAAAGGTTGAGGGTCTGGACCTGTAATTCATGAAATTAACTAATGGGTCACTGAACATTTCAATAGAACACTTTGGTCATCGAATTTAGTCACGGTTTCAATAGTGAACCGTTGACTATAATTACCATTTGTGTTTGTCACGGTTTGTATTGAAACCGTGACTGAATTTAGTCACGGTTTCAGTAGAAACCGTGTCAAAAATGGGTCATTTTAGTCACGGTTTACTAAACCGTGACTAAAATTTTTAGTCACGGTAAAAACCGTGACTAAAAGTGCTAAAAACCGTGACTAATGTCTGTTCTTCTTGTAGTGCTACTTTAACACTTTCAACAAATGTGCCCTTCCATTAACTTTTTCGTCTATTTTCTATCTATTATGCTGATTGTGCATGCTACATCAGACTATTTGTTCATGTGATCTCTGAAGTAAACTTTAAGCTAAAAAAAACTAAAAATCTAAGACTTTAGAAATAAAGGGTTGATACACATTTTTGCCCTCATTTCTCTTATTCTTTTTCTGTACACACCACCTTTGCAAATTTCTTAATCTCTCACATCTATGCGTACAAAATAGCTTATTGGGTATGTCCAGTCAACAAATTTAACAAAAAATGGATGAAAAGTTAATAGAATGACACATTTGTTAGAAGTGTAAAAGTATAGGGGTTTAATTCGGTTGAGAAATAGTAGAGGGGTATGTTTGTTAACTTTGCATAGTAGAGAGACAAAAGGTGTATTAACCGTTTTTTAAACGAGCCAAACTCAAACTCGATTTTTGAAGTTCAAGTAGAGCAAAAAATAAATGAGCCAAGCTCGAGCTGGGAGAAAGTTTGGGTCGGCTCAGCTCAATTGCAGTCTTAGTGCTAAGTGTGTGCAGAAATCGTAAGCATTGAAGGGAAAAAATGTCGTGGGAAGGGCATGATACACAGTCGTGTATCTACAAAACACACCATGTATCAGCAAAACACGACATGTATCTAAAACACACGATCGATCCCTTTGGAATGGAGACCTCGGTCGAAGTCCCCAGTCAATAACACACGACCGTGTATCAACAAAACACATTGTGTATCTTTTTTTTTATCTATATGACACAATCGCGTATCTCCAATCAACATTCTCACCCCGCCAAATGACGATGACAAATCTCAGTTCGTAGTAGAAGTAGTCGAATCTCCTCTCCAAGGGCAATAAGCAGATAACAAGTTGGCCCTAAAGCGATCAAACGAATTGGATTTGGATTGTCCCAAATTGTAACCCTAACCAAGAGATTGAGCGGGGTTTAGGGGTTGCAGATACGAATCTAGAGAGAGAAAGAGATGAGAGACACAGGAGGGAAAGGGGAGGAATCAGAGTCGTTCAGGATTTCGTCGAGGGAGCAGTGAGGGAGGGGACTGGATCATCGTCTTCGGAGGTCGAGTGGAGTTTGAGGAATTAGTCAAGATTGGCGACAACTGCGGTGATGAGGAGTTTATAAGAATTGGGCTCTCAATTCAAAGAAGAAGAAAATAGTTCTTAGATGTTATCAATTAGTCTTTTGATCGGATGATTTTTAGAACCGACAATTAGCAACTACCAAAGTCTTCGATAAAAATAAGAGTGAGGGGAATGGTGGGTTTGACATGAGTAGGGAGATTATTTTTAAAATTAATTAAATTAAATTTAACAATGCTGAGTCAGCATAACTACATCAACAAACTTAACCGTAATAGACGAAGAAATTAACGGAAGAGCCACTTTGTTGTTATAGTATATGAGTTTTATTTAATTGAAATATTGTAAAAGGGTTTATTTGTTATCTTTTGATAGTAAAAGGGTCTCCCAGTCTATTATCCCTTATTTTATTCTATTTTCTCCTTTGTTAAAGATTGACTCAAAGCGATAAAGGATGTGAGTGAAATTTGTTTATTCTTTGTTTGTATCACCGAGACACTCGAAGGGCTGGCCATAGCCCATATGTACTGTTAGGTAGGGGTGAATTCGGTTAACGGTTAAAATTGATTAAACCAAAATTGGTTAACCGATTGTTCGGGTAACGGGTGGTTAACCATTTGTTAGCAAGTCGGTCAACGGTTAAAATGCAGTTAACCGACTTTGACCGAAACAATAATGAAATAATGAGTTCTAGTGTAAGTCTTTATTTACATGATGTATAATTTATGATATTATTCAATTTATATGAATTTTTAATGTTAAAAGTAGATTAAATCGGTTAAATTGGTCAATTATTGGTTAACCAAATTTTGGTTGATTTTTTATTGTTTTTATTTCGGTCGGTCATCAGGTAAAGTTTCTTAGAGTGTCGGTTACTAATTTTAATAAGTTAATGACCGAATTAACCAATTCCCACCCCTACCGTCAAGAGCTATGTCGGTTAAAAAAATCTGTAAAAAAAGGTACAAATACGAAAGTTAGTAATTCTGATTCGGATATTGACCAGACCAATACGATTTTGAAACCGGGCAAGTAATTTGCTGAGTAACGAACCAGGAATGGAAATACCGAAAACGTCCCTTATCAGATGACTCCAAAACTAACGAAGGCTGCAATGCCAAGCTAAGCTGCTCTCCCTTGAAATGGAAAAGCGCCCATGAGTTGCTCCACCACCGCCTTCTCCTCCTCTGCAATGTCGCAGTCTATTCTTCTCGGCCCTCAGAACATACCAGGTGCTTAACTCTTTGGTTGACTACGTTTCTTCTGCCTTCTTCTTTCTTCTTTCTCCTGCTATACTTGCTCTGGGTATGGCTTCTCGAGTTTTTTGAAATAAAGGGCTTGCGGCGGACTCCTGGTTTTTGGAAATGTAGGCAATTTTTTCGTTTTGGTTTGGTTGCTGAAACGTTTTGGCTGTCAGTCGGGAGGTTTTCATATTAGGATTTAGGAATTGGTGTATTGTACACCAAGTGTTTGACGAAATGTCTCAGAGTCCTTGTGCTTGAAGAGTTGCCGGCTATCATATATTTTCAGCTTCAAAATAGTGTTACGTGTTCCCTTTCATTGTAATTACTGTGTATCTTATGTCAAAGCTTGATGGAAAAAGCCTTCCTATTCTAGTTGAATTAAGTTCTAGCCATGTCTAATTGTGCTGATCGGAATGTGATATTCCCTTGAATGTTGCGTTTATTAATGAATTCAAGACCGCTAGTACCAGGGAAATGTTGCTTCATGTTTACATTGTTTTCGTTTATTGGATCTTGGATTTGTTCCTTGAGAGTTATGTTTCTCCAGTCGTTGGGACTATGATTTCTTCATGTAGTTTATAGGTGTTTAGTGCGTCTGTCCAAGAGATGTGTAAGAGAGAGCATGTTGATGCTTTAAGACGAGCTTGCAGTTGAATGCATAACTGTGTATTTATCATGATCTCAATTAAGAAAATGTGTTCCATTGCCATTACCGATTCTTTTCTGCTAGGTTTGAAGAGCCATGTTTCTGTTTAACCTAATGACGTTTAAAATTTGGAATTTTCTTTGATTTCCCATCATCAATAAGGAATTGTACGTTTTGTGTAGGTTATGGGGTACCAGATGGTAGCTTCCTTTCCTTCTCAGGAATTTCTGCAAGAACCTCAGCTGTATCTGTTTCTCCTTGTTCCTCTCATGTGGGTTACAGAGTCTTTTCTCATGTCAAGATTACAGCGACGAGATGTGCTTCAGGGACACCATCTTTTGTATGCAAGGCAAGTTCTGGTGAATATAGGAGGAACCCGGATTCCTCAAGCCAAGTTAGACAGGGTAACTCGCGTAACGGGAGCAGGCAAAATGAAGAGAGACACAGCCACGAAACTGTAGACGAGTATGATATTTTTAAGAATGAGTTGCTGTCCTCCAGCAACTCGAAATCCCAAATCACTGCAGCACCAGGTCAAAAAGAAGAAGAGATAGTTGAGCTGTTCAGAAAGGTGCAGGCCCAGATCAGAGAGAGTGAATCTATCAAAGACAAAGAAGAGAAAAGGGATGAAGCTCCAAAAGATAACGGTAGCGAGAATGGAACCATTGATTCCCTTCTTAAGCTTCTGCGGAAGCACGCAGCTGAATATGGTGGCGATCAAAAGGTTGACAGGGTTCCCAACGGAGACTCAGCTGTGGACCACCCAGACCGGACATGGGGATTTCACGAGGATGAAAGCTTAGGTAGCGTTCTTCATACCAATAAAAGAAGCCGGAATCGCCCTCAGGAACCTACAGAGACTTCCTTTACTAGATCACCATCAATTTTCCGACGAGGATCTACAATCACTCGGGTGAAAATGCCTCGTGTTGACCCAAGTGAGGAGGACCATGTCAAGAGACAGGAAAGTCCTGAGATGGAGGGGAAGCTGCTACAAGATGGCGATACGTTGAATGAGGAGGAGCTATCCGAATCCGAAGATGAAGCTTTGGATTTGGATGATGACAACAATGAAGAAGATGGAAAAGAGGAGTTGAGTTCCTTGAAGCTAACAGAGCTGAGGGAAATAGCGAAAACCAGGGGCGTTAAAGGGTATTCGAAGATGAAGAAAACTGAGTTGGCGGAATTGTTAACTAACTGGTGGCTCTGACTGACTGAAGTTGTGTTTGTGGTAGTGGGAACGATTTTTATTCAAAAATACTTACTTGTTTAAACAAAAGAACTGGAGGCTTAATTTAGGTATTATAAATTTTTATTAATCCTAAATATCGAATCTCTCTCATAAACAATGTCGAACAGCAGCACTTCTCTCGGCCACCGGCCTAGTAACCCTACAAGCTACAACACCCATTTTTCTCTACCCTTCGCTTTGCTGAGATCTATTTCTACTTCCATCCAAAATTCCGTTAAGTGATGACTTAACGATATGACTCATCCATTAAAGATAATATTACCTTGCTACATCAACATCTTTTATTAAGACTGCAAGTAAAACGTCCAAACCCGTGAGAGTTTAGGTACCATCATCATGGATAAGATTAATGAAATGGAAGGACCCAAAATGTAAAGTAGTCAAAGTAAAAGGGGTAAAAAGAATAATTCATAGTAAGAGAACTATTTTTTTAAGTTGACAAAGTAGAGGGAGGCGAAATTGCTATTTTCCCATTCGTAAATCATAATAGAGTTCCAAGAAATCTGTAAGAAATTGATTTCTTACTATTTACCAACCCAAGAAAATCCCTTAATCGCTAAGCTATCTTCTTCACTCAATCCACCCGTATTTCCCTCGCTTCTTATACATTCATTCATTTATTTATTTTCCGATTCTGTTGCCGAATTCATCCATCTGAGACATAGAAGGCTTCAATATGGGGCAGAGTTTGGGTACCGCCAACCAAACCCCATCCAAAGAAGACCTCTTGTTTCAGTTCGTTCTTGTCGGAAACATTGATTGGGTCCGTGCTCACTGCAGAACTGGAACTAATCTTGAGGTAATCAAACTTCGCAACTTGCCTCATGTCTGTAATTCAGAAACCCTCGAACGATTGTATTGTAATGGATTCCTCTGTATGTGCGTAGTGTATCGACAAAGAAGGAAACACCCCTCTCATTGTGGCTTGTAAGTATTCGGCATTGCTCAATGTTGCCGTAGCTTTGATTGAACTTGGAGCCAACGTTAATGCTTATGGTCCTGGTAAACTTTTCTTTTTGTTTCCCATTTCAGATTTCAGATTTCTGTTAACTCCAAATTTGGAGTTGTCCCAATCTAGTTTGTGGGTTGCTGATTTTATACCTGCAATTGCATGTTGGTAGACAAAGATTCTTCTTTTATGCTCATAATCCGGAGACTGGACTTCTTTGTCCCGCAGGTCGCGGTGGTGGCACTCCTTTACATCATGCTGCAAGCAGGGGGCTGGAGGAGACTGTCAGGCTCCTTCTATTTAGTGGAGGTGTTTTGCTTGTGCTTACTTTGCTATGTTTATCACTTGTTTTTTCATGGCACATTGAAGGATGCAAGTTGTGTATTATGTTGCTCAAGTCTTTAATAGTGAATTGCCTGGTGGATATTCCAGCCAATGCGTTAGTGAGAAATGATGATGGTCAAACTGCGCTTGATTTCGCCAGAATAAATAGGAATACAGTTGTGGTTCGTGCAATTGAGGTAAAGATATTTGGATTTCAAAGAGGTGGTGCTCTTTGTTTAACTGTTTAAGTTGATTAAGATTAAGTTAAGCTAGAATGGTGGTGCACTTTCAGGATCATATTTGTCTTTTCTCTGGCTGGCTGCGGGAATTTTACGGTCCAGGATTTCTGAAAGCATTTGCCCCTCGTTGGATGTCAAGAAAAGTGTATGTTTGATGTCAGTTCCTTTTTACTTTCTTACTATGCTATTTGTCACTGGTGAACTATAAGCATTGCCGATACGTCCTGTTTCTCACTAAATTATCATTGCTGGAACTTCATTTAGTCATCCTGATTTCGTCAAATTTCTTGCAGTTGGGCAGTTGTTCTGCCTTTTAGCTCTAGGAATCCTACGAGAAATTTCAGGTTGCAACTTGCTGTATATACTAATTTGCAGGTATTGTTGGTCTGAGTTCAATTATTGCTTTCTGATAGTTGTTTTATAGTTTGTATAGAATAAGGCAGCTTCTTGAGTTTCAAGATATTGTACAGTCTGTTGTATCTCCTCAATATCAACATTCAAATTTCGCAGTTTTGATACTTGTAAACAGGAGTCTCAATCCTGTACATTAATTCCTCTTTGGAAAGCCAAGATTGAAGAACCTAAATTTGACCAGCCAGATCCACAAATGACTGTGTTCGACCAGTCCTCAAGTAAGTACAGTATGGCACTTTGAAGGAATTTCACTGTGTAATTCTTTCTTGGGAGCTCATGATAGTTTTCTCTGTCAGGGACAATAAACAGCTTTACTTACTGCATTCTCCTAGTTGCATAAACTAGACAGAATTAATATTATAACATATATCAATGCCAATGATGACTACAAAATACCGCGATAACATCTGCTTATGCTTTGTCTGTCATACTGTTAGAAATAATGGACAGAGTTGTATGTTTTCTAACCTGGTGATATATGGAAACTTACAATTGTGTACCAGATATTCGATATCATTTTGCATCTTCCACTGAGGGTGATAAGCATCAACTTCGCTTGTTATATGATGCATGCAGAGGAATTACACAGGTATATTTACTTGAAATCTATCATGCTTTATCGATTAAGTTTTTTGTCACCGGTGTGAAGTATCTTTGTCCCTCTTATGGCGATCTTGGTTCGTTGCAGGTTGGGCCTAATGCAAGGTATCAGCATATGCAACATGACATCCCAGACAATGGACATGAAAACACAGACGAAGCTGTTCAACTAGCAATGGCACTAAGTGCATCCATCCAATCTGTCGTGGAGGACGTGCAACAACTTCCTAATACCCCCCACCGTCCTGTAACTATCGACACAAACGGTTGGGGAGGTTCAGCACTTCCCGGGAGTCACAACGGATGGGGAGCAGCCCCTGTTGAACTCCCACATTTGGAAGCAAGCAGCAGCGGACAAACAGTGGAGGAGCCAGGAAAAGAGAATTACAACGGCTGGGATGATTTTCCCAACACAAAGCCGATTAGCAGTCAAGCTCATTCTCATATGCGTCACAATAACATCCCTGCTACATCCGTTTCGCCAGCAGCTCCGTCTGCACCTCCAATATCTGACATTGCAGATATCAACGAAGGCCCTATCCACTATCCATCGATCGACCTTGGTCCAGTCGATTTCTCAGGTCCGACTGATGAAGGAGCTTCTTCTTCGACGCCATCCATGTGTGTAATATGTTGGGATGCTCCGGTACAAGGTGCATGTGTGCCTTGTGGTCACATGGCTGGATGTATGGAGTGTTTGGGAAACATCCAAGCAAAGAAAGGAGATTGTCCAGTTTGTCGGGCCAAGATTACACAAGTTATAAAGCTTTATGCAGTTTGAAAACCTTGACCGGGTGATAAGTTATGGATCTTCAAATGGTTTGTTATTTGGTTTACCATTTGAGATAGTAATATGTTTTGTTTCTATGTAAATGGTACCCGTTTTCAAGCTTTCGTTGTTCTGTGTAAAAAAGGTTTACATGAGAGGTATTTGATGTGAGACTATACGAAAAGTTGATATTTATGTTTAATTAATGTGGAAGAGCTCACAATGTTGCCTTTGAGAACTCGACTGTTAGATTTCACCCAATTCGCTTGTTCTAACCCTTCTTGAATGTGTTTACGTTGATATTGTGCACTTAGGCTCCACATGCTTCGACGTTTCACTCGCCTTCCCCCAACCCTCCTCTCCCCCATCTTTTTTTTAGTCTAGGCATTCTTGGCTTTCTCATTCGTGGAAGTGCTCGACCAAAAAAAAAAAGAAATTGTGGAAGAGCTCATTATAATCCATAAATACAGGGGATTTGTTGCTACAATTTACAAGTATAGTAATTTCTGCTAAGCTACCGACATTTTTCCCTGTGTGATTGAATTCTTGATCCGTCAAACAAGAAACCCGACCAACCATATCCTAGTTGGTTGACAATATAAGTAAATAGTCCAACGATCCATTTATTTCTTAGCAATAATTAACAAAATGGGACAATGACCATTTAATTTAATAACTCAATGCTAAAGATGTGATTTTTGGGCGATTTATGAGTTTGGTTTCAGGTTGGACCAGGCCTAGCCTGAATCCGGTCAACGGGGTTTCGGGCTACCCGATGCTTAGCTTGGGTCAAGCCCGGGTTGGTGAAATTGGATTAGGCCGGTTGACCAGTCCGGGCTTAGACAGGCCCGGCCCGACCCGATTCCCACCCCTACCGGCCGTACGAGGATATCAACAAGTCTTGCAGTGGTTCCAGGTCTCAAAACTGACCGATTTGGCCAAAACCCATAACCGTGCCCAAAACTAAATTCCTGAATTCGGTTTTGGTCGCCGAAACTAATTTCAACTCTGGTTGATTTTTCGGTCTGACCGGCTACCGGCATCGTAAATGAGTAAACTGGATCAAATAGACAGACAGGCTGTTTGGATCACCGACAGAGAGAAACGCACGCGGGATTTCTTCTCTCACATTTCATCCACAGCTCACTTCACTTCCCAACAAATCTCATAATTTTACCGCGAAAATAAACAAACCCATCGCTCCATCTCCATCCATTTTCCAGATTCTCTCTTCCCCGATCCCCACGCTACCGGGATTCCACAGTTTCCCCCCTTAACCCGCCGGCCGCCATTAATTACATCTCTTCTCCCCGCCATTTCTCCGATCAGCACCCAAAACCCCCCCAAAAAAAAACAATTCAAACAGGGGAAGAAAGCCGGAAATGGGCTCTCTTCCGCCGCCATCTCTTGACCTTCCTTCTCCTCCTCCCAAGCATAATCACCACCAAATCGAGGAATCAACCCTCTTGAACCTCTTCAAATCCCAGCAGGACCATCTCAATTACTTCTTCCGCCACCTCGACCTCTCCCAGGCCCTCTCTTTCACCCACATCCTTCTCAATTCCACCGGCACCATCTTCTTCTCCGGCATCGGCAAGTCCGGCTTCGTCGCCAACAAGATCTCCCAGACCCTCGTCTCCCTCGGCATCCGCGCCTCCTTCCTCAACCCTGTCGATGCCCTCCATGGCGACATCGGCGCCCTCTCTTCCCTCGACGTCCTCGTCCTCTTCAGCAAATCTGGAAACACCGAGGAGCTCCTCCGTCTGGTGCCTTGCGCTAGGGCTAAAGGAGCGTATCTGGTCTCGGTCACGTCCGTGGAAGCGAATTCCTTGGCTTCCGTTTGCGATATGAACGTGCATTTGCCCCTTGAGAGAGAGCTCTGCCCTTTTGATCTGGCTCCGGTTACGTCTACCGCGATCCAGATGGTGTTTGGGGATACGGTGGCGATAGCTCTCATGGGTGCTAGGAATTTGACCAAGGAACAATACGCAACTAACCATCCCGCTGGCAGGATCGGAAAAAGCTTGATATTCAAGGTTTTTACCCTTTTCCTTGTGAATGATTGCTGTTGCCCGCCATGTGTTTGATATATTGCCGCAGCGAGAAATCAATCTGAGAACTGCCAACAGTTCAATTAAATCTTGTGATTGATTGTGATCTGATGGATCATTGAGATAGAATTCTTGACCAGATCTCCCTTTCCTGGCTGTCTGTTAATCAATGCTGGGTTTGCCGAGTTGTTAATTGGGTTACACTAAGATGATGATGTTGAATTTTGGCAGGTGAGGGATGTGATGAAGAAGCAAAATGAGCTTCCAATCTGCAAGGAAGGAGATCTGATAATGGATCAGTTGGTTGAGCTGACAAGTAAAGGATGTGGCTGCCTTCTTGTCATAGATCCAGATTATCAACTCATTGGGACGTTTACAGATGGTGATCTCCGGCGAACTCTTAAGGCTAGCGGGGAAGGCATATTCAAGCTTACTGTGGGAGAAATGTGCAACAGGTAAAAGAGAAGAACCACAACTTTTGTTTCAGTAGAGCAACAGCCATATCTATATGCCCTATTTGGATTAGGCATTGTGTGCCAGTTAATTACGAGGGTTGAATTTGATTCCTTATGATCTCATTATCTATGGCTTCTGGTTGTTATCTTTTCCAGGAAACCAAGAACTATTGGTCCGGATTCAATGGCGGTGGAGGCAATGAAGAAGATGGAATCACCGCCATCACCTGTACAGTTTTTGCCTGTGGTCAATGATGAGAATGTGTTGATTGGAATCATTACTCTCCATGGATTAGTCTCAGCAGGACTTTAATCTTCATGTCTGGAATTCTCAATCATACCGATCTCTGTATAAGCATTATTGTTCTTCGTCCTCCATTAAGGATATGATCATTCGTTTTAGCCATTACTGAAGAAGTATTAGGAGGAGAGGCGGATCTTCATTTTGTATTCTTTAATTAGTGATCAGAAACAAATGAGAAGTAGTGTAATATAATGTAATCATCCCGTTTGGAGCTCATTGAGAATGAGGAATGTTGTTTAATGGATGGCGTGTTGCATATTTCCAGATTTCCGTTTGGGTATTCTACTTTGTGAATATGATCTTCGCTAGACATATTCTCTAGTACACGAAAGTGTATACCGTGATTCTTTTGTGTAGCATTAAGTGCATGCATTGCACGAGGAATGTGAAGAAGTAAATCATTATCTCGACAATAATGAGTCATGCTAGTATTTACAGTGAATTCTCTTGTTAAGTAGTCCTGCATTACGATAGAAACTCTCTATTCACTAACAAATACAATCCTTTTTGATAATTTCTATATCTAATACACAAGGAGAATCAGTTTTCAAAATTCCAGAACTTGCTGATTAAGCCAAGTTGGTTACTAATTCAATAATCGTCGACAAAAAATCTCATTTGCTTGATTCATCCTACATGCAGAACAGTGCAGTTAGCTCAGTCATGGACAAATTTGGGATAGTATGATCTGGTTCATCCTACATATAAACATACAACATGCTAGTAAAGGATATACAAGACTGAAAAGCCACAAGTTCAACATACCTTCTGCTCTATATCTAATACTCCTGTTACTACTAAATCTTGACCATGAACCTGGAATGCAAGAGTCCATTAAAGTATCATTTTCAAGAGCTCGACTCGCTGCTGCTATCAGAGGAGACTTCAGGTACATGCTCAGTATAAGCATAATTAGCAGCAGAACCCGAATGACTGGTAGTAGTAGGAGTCGATATACTGGTTTTACCCTTCATCAGTTTCTTTTCATTCAGGGACTTCCGTTGTAGCATCCGTGCTTTCAGTTCTTCCTTGATGTCAGAAGTGGTACTGCTCCGTCCTCCATACAGATCATACAACTTCTCTTTCCATTCCTCTTTTGATTCTCCGATGCTGCATTTTGGGTTATCTGCCTGTTTCGGTGTCTGTGAGCTATTATCAGAGACAAGGGAATGCAACAATAGCTTGAGATCATCCCGTGCCCATTTATAGATTGCAGTAGGTTTTCCTCCCACGGCTTCGAGGAGAACTCCTAACTCATCGATCTCATAACGGTACATAAATAACCTTCTACTCCAAGGACAAGAGCAGAGCTGCTTTGCATGATTTAGGCATGAGTATCTATCAGCAGAGCATGAACATGAAGCTGCAGAGAGGTGAAGATCATAGTAACATATTTCACATTCCTTTTTACTCGTGGCATCGAAGTCTTTGTCCATCTTGCTTGACTGCGAAGAATTACACAGGTATTTCCTTCTGCTAGCCTCCAGCTTGATACGTGACTGCAAAATGCAGTAAAAGAGAAATATGGTTGGAGCAAAACTCGTGCTGATGGTAGAAAACACGAGGGTACATGGAAAATAAGGAAACTTTACATTGAGAGCTTTTGCTAAGATCCCATCCTTCCCAGCGGCGTCTTTCCATTTTCTATTAGCTTGGGAGTTTTTCGAAAGCAAGTTGAGCCATTGTGCCCTCACAACTTCTCTAGATGCGCCTACCAACAGCTTATCCTGTGAAAGTGACGTCTTTCTTGCTTGTTCACTATACAATTCAACAACATTCTGCCCATCTGGTAACCATTCAAGTGGAGCGAAATTAATACTCTCACCACAGCTAAAGCCACTGTCAAAGCCTGAATAATGCGATCTTGGTAGGACAAGAACAAACTCTCCAGGATACTGAATGCATCGAAAGACAGGAACTCCTTCAGACTTTAACATAGTTGACGTCAACTTCAATAGCTGTACCAGCAACATATGATTAAGAATCACTCCACTCAGCTATCAGTGAAAACAAGAAACAACATATTTGGGTACAAAAAAATAACTTAAATACTGATCCCAAAGTTGAGAGTTTTGATACATAACTTGATATATAACTAGCAGAAATGTAAATGATTTAACTTACCTGCCTATAGTGCCGTGTCTTTGAATATTTCATTCCCAGCCCGGCATTATAATTCTTTATAGTAGCTTCAAACATTGAACCATGACTACCAGGGACAGCATACCAGATTTTTGGGGAACCGACATGCATGTATGAGAGAGAATACAGATGGTGCTCTGAATTTTTCTGCTTTACAAAAATTCAACCGAGTAAATGAAAGTAATCAAGACTGTATGCCAGCTGTTCCTAATGCAAGGAGAACCAGCACAAAGTTCTATTTCATTCTACAGGGATCATGACAAAGAAATGTATCCTAACCCAAAGTTATGTGAAACTTTCATACCCAAGGTAGCGACGAGAAGCACATTCCTATTCTCAATCGAGGCTGTAATAGGCCAGACGTACTTGGGCTCTCAAATGACAGGAGTGAATCTGGAAGCAAAGCTGTGTTTTTCAAGTTCCAGCCTGAGTTTACGTAGTCTTGATTGCTACTGTTTTCTGAAGATTGATTTCTGCTGGGAAATCCACTGCCAAAAACTTGGCTATACAGGTTATCACTGCAAATCACCTACAACAGCGAAGAAAAAGGATAAGGGAAGCTGGTAAATAACAAGTTAGAGCCGAAGACTGTCACGGTTCTAACTGAGTCTTATCGTAGAAATATTTCACCCTTACATACCTCCATTTCTTCAGTAGGACTCTCAATAACCCTTCTATACTCGTCTTCAATATCATCTAAAGATGGCTCACTCTGCTTCAGATGCTTATTTGAACCCGCATTTGAGTTCAAGACTTCATCTATGCCGAAGTACTGAGAGACAAAATCATCAGAATATTTCTTGAAAGATTTAAGGCTAAATCGTGGACCAGGTTGTGGTTCAAAATCTTCCATGCCAGAGCATTTAGAAATGTCGCCTAAACTCTGATCCAGAAGTCCATCTATCCGCTGAACACGTGATTCAAAAATTGATTCCTCCCACATACTCTTTTCACTAATCATGCAAGGTGGATGCCATGAAGGAGGAGGGACAATACGACAAATCCCATAGGGTTTTGCCTTGAGATGTACACTAGTAATATATTTGAGTGTGTCCTTGAATTCCTGAAGCAAATATTGAAGCCCATTTAGCTAAATGGTTCAAAAGCATATGCCTTCTGAACTGAGTCATAAAAATGGAGAACTTCAGGAGAGAAAGTACACAATCTTTTATTCATGATAGTTAGATAAGAGAACCTCTTCAGTGGGATGGAAAACAGGAGCCTCTTCTAGTATTTGTTTCTTCCCTTTTTCGGGTTGCCATCTTGCCGTCACCTGTTCCAGGCTTCATTAACCATCAGAATCCACATCTATGTCTGCAAAGATTGTGTAATACACTAAAACCTGATTATAGGATGAAATTTTTTTGAAGACAGGTACAAACCTTCAGGCAGTCTCTACAGTCTGGACATCCTCGTGCTACGCCTTTTGGGAGGCAAGGATTTGAAGTGTGCTCCTCCTGTAAATGAATTCAAACTCTCAACCTACTTTCTCACAAGAGACAAGGGAATAACTATGCCAAACACAATTAGTTCTCACCATTGGAAATATTAAAACATTTATTTGCTGTATAGCTTATAAATTGCTTTAATAAGTAGCATAGCTCTCAATTTCAACTATGTGCAGCTCTCAGTCATTCCAAAAGCTTAAGCTAGAACTTAATATATCCAAATCAGGAAGAGAATTTCTAGGACCTTATCCACTGGCTCGGAGTCGGACTCCTCTTGCATTTGATCACCATCATTCTGACCGTGGAGTATCCATGGTCGTCGAGTCAGCAAACTCTTCAACATTGCACGATCAATCACCGAAGATGCCTTTCCATCAGTTAGAGAAGATAGAGAGCTAAGCCTTTGCTCATTGGACTGAACCTTCCTCAATTTAAAAGATGTACGGGACACAACAGTAACACCAGGCTGTAATGGGAAATGGTTCAGAGATCCTCTCTTTCGAGCAGCTCTTTTAGTCCTCATTATTGTTCTTCGTTCTGATAAAATAGAGCAGAAAGTCAGGGCAAGCAATGAGCTGCTACTTGCTTTTCTAAAGCGAGCATATTCTCGTTTTGAATGCTTATTACTCACAGTAAGTATCCCAGTAGCTAAATCTCCATAGTCGTAAGACGAAACCTTAGCAGAAGCGACCTGCAACAATCAACTAAAAGCGGGAGAAGTCCAATGATTCAAACTGAAATACTTTCAAGGATTTGGTCCAATTCCTCTCAAATCCACCATTAGTACTTTGTTTCCAAGTTAAGATACTCGAACCCAGCTTCATTACGCTACCACTAAACTAAATCTATAACTTCCCATCATTCTTTGAAATCAGAATGGCAATTATAAGAGCATTCGGAAGACAGAAATAGAAACACCTGGAATACTTGTTGATTTCAATCATAAGCAGAAAGAAGAGGAACGGAAAGCACATACCCAGTGTGAAAAGAGCACCGCTTTGAGAAAGCGACGAACGAACAGGAAGGACGAAAAGCTTTGGACCGATTTGTATTTCGTAATAATTTCTGGTTTTCTTTGTGCTCGACTGAGCTTGCTTTAGCAATTAGCCTATACCAACTTTACATGTCGTTTGATTTTTTTGGGCCTAACTTCTGGCCAGACCTTTTGAGTCGCTATTAAACATAGCCATTTTATTGGAAACCTATTTAAGGGGTCGTTCACTTGGGTGATTTGAGAGGGAGATTGTGCGTGATTTGGGGCTCAAATCTCTACCCTGGAGATTTGGACAAAATCACAGACGGGTCGTTTGTTTTGGGAGGGAGATTGTGCGTGATTTGGGGCTCAAATCTCTACCATGGAGATTTGGACAAAATCACAGACAGGTCGTTTGTTTTTTTAATTTGAGAGGGATTTGGGAGGTGATTTGGTGGGTCCGGTTGATTTGAACGAAATCACTCGTTTGAAACAATAAAATGCAAGAGAATTGAAGGTGATTTGAAATCACTTCGTGGCCCAGAAGGGAATTTTACAGTCCTTTTAAAATCCCCCTCATATAGGTGGGATTTCACAAATCTTAGGGTGATTTGAGTGAAATACCAAATTGATTTACCTAAAATGTAAAATAAACTAAGGAAATAAAATTAGGGACATATTGGTCATTTTCTAAATATATTAATTAAATATTTTTTTTTTCATAAATTAGAATCCTTCCCTCGTTTTAAGGTTACCAACCAAACAAGCTATTTACAAAATAGCTTGCTTATTTCAAATCTCTTGCTATTTTAAATCACTTTTGACCAAATCTCAAAATCAAACGACCTGTGATTTACTTTGCAGTTGTAGTTAGAGATTTTGAGGAGATTTGGGATTTCAAGGTGGGACCCTAAAGATTTGGGGGAGATTCTAAAATCTCTCATTAGACTAGGGATTTGGGAGAGATTTGGGGGATTTGGGGGGTTTGTGTTACAGTTTTACATAAATGTCCCTAAATAAATTGCAGAAGATGAATAATGAGGGTATATTGGTCTTTGACAATATGCGTATTTGAATTCATTTTTTTAGGTTTCGGAAATCTCTACCACTAAATCTCTCCAAATCTCCCAAGTGAACATGGCTCTTTCTCAAATAGCTAGGGAACCAAATCTCTAGAGATTTGAAATCACCTAAACTCAAATCACCCAAGTGAACGACCCCTAAACGGTTGTTCTGGTTACCCACTCTCTTTCTCCCTCGCACCAAACTCACCTCTCTCAATCTCCATCGTCGCTAGCATTAGAAAAATAATCGTTTTCCCTGTTCCTCCTATTGCTCATCGTTGGTGGTCTATTTCTGGCATGAATCTTGTGTTTTTCTTACATTTTTCTCCTCCCTTTTCTGACCTAGGGTTCCGGCTAACCTTCTATGTTATCGTCTTTCTGTCCTTAGTGTTCACTCACCCGTAATGGTGGCATTTGGGGTCTGACGGGTGTGATTTGATGCTAGTTACGGGTTTCCCGTGGATTGTATTATAGGCTTCTATGAGTTTTGATGTCATCCTTGGGGTGTATTTCATGATTTTTCTTTGTAGGACTTGGCATGCTGGATGGGGATTGCTGATTCCACCTCTCGATGAGCCCTTCTTCCATTGGTTGTTGCGGGTTTCCAACCTCCTGGAGCAATGCGATTCAGACGTTCTCTGTTAGATTATGTGAATAATATATTTTGTACAGCTAGTAGATATTTTCTGTTAAGCACATTAGGTAGTCGTGTGATTGATATCCCTAAATTATAGGGATTGGATTCTATCATAGGTTGTATATATTTCTCTGCACTATCAAGGAAACAAACAGAACATTATCATCTCTAAATACGTGTATGGTATCAGAGCTCTAACCTAGAGTATATTTTGTCAAAACCCTAAACTCTTCACATCCCTTTCCCTTTAGCCATGGCCGGTGAATCCGACAAACCCGATTTTGGGAGAATCATCACCTCTGGAGACTCCAGCAAGTCCTCTGTATCTGCGATCTCAGCTGAGAATCCTCAGCTCCAGATCACCACCATCAAGCTGAACGGTTCAAACTATGTTCGATGGTCCAAATCAGTGCAGATGTACATAAGAGGAAGATCCAAGATATGCTACATAACTGGTGCAACAGCTAAACCAGCGGAAGGAGATCCTGCGTTCGACGTTCAGGATGCTGAAAATTCCATGGTCATGACGTGGCTGGTCAATTCCATGACTGTCGACATAGGAGCTAACTACCTTGGCTACTGATGTGACCTTATTTCATACATTTTTATCTTACGTTTTACCCTTGTTTCCCCCATGTTTTGGTCCCTCTCTATCATGTTTTGCATGCCTTTCGTGTCCTTTTGCACATAGTTGAGTTATTATTGCACGGGGGTCACTTGTGGCCCATTTGACGTGCTTTGTAGTCTCTTTTATGTACATTTCAGGCCAGGACGTTGTAGTAGAAACGAGCAAGGGAAAATCGTGACTTGTGCAGGCTTTCTAGGGTACACAACGTGTATGCCCAACAAAATCCTATTTAAAGATGATTTTTGGGATTCAAATTCATTCTTTACACATCCCTTTGATCCCAATTCAAATAACCATGACCTCATAAACCCTATGACACATTTCTGGAGCCAAGTGGAGCTAATTGGAGCAACTGGAGCTTGGATTGAAGTCAACAAACCTTGGGAGAGGTGCTTACAACTGGGGAATTGTAGATCATCTCAAGGATTCATTCCATGGTGTTCTTGGTAATCAATCTTCCTTCTCTTTTCTTTACCCCCTTGGCCATGTGTGGCTAAGTTCCTAGGTTCATCTTGGATGGGTAGATTAGTTGTGCCATGATAGAGGCATGATTGTATAGATTGGCCATCATTGATCTTGGTTGTATGAGGATGATTTCTAGACTTGTTCTTAATCGTATTTTATGCCATGTTTGCTTGATTTGGTCTATTCAATGTGATTTGGTGCATGAGAGTTCTAGGATTGCATGGATTGTAGGTCTAGGGATTGAAGTGAGTGTATTCTAAGAGATTAGATCATCTTATTTCAACCATAGTTGCATGATTTATCTCTTAGACATTTTATCGAACACTTGGTGTGCACTTGGTTTTTCATTCAATTGAACTTTAATAGGTCTTTTGGTGATTCTCTTAGTGTTAAGACATTGATATGAGAGTGTTGTGCCTACCCTTGTGGTCATAGAGTTCTAGGAGAGGGTTTTATGACTTGGCATTTCATCAAACACTTAGAATGCATCCTTAGTCACTTAGCTTGAGAGCGAGAGCCTAAGTTGAGTGGTGCTAGGATAGGGATTTGGTGCTACGAGAGTGCATTGAGTCTATAGAAGTGAATTTCATGGTCATCCGATTGCAAACTCAACCTTGATTGGCTTGTTTGTTCAATTAGTCCTCTTGAGCATGATGAAACTACCCTTCCAAGTGAACCTCCTTTGTCTTTGATTTGAACCACTTTGCTCTCTTGTTTAATCTTTGTTAGTATTGCTAGTCTTTGCCTTTGTTTCTGAATTTCTTAATCAAACCAACACCAATTCTAAATGTCTAGACCGTCTATGAAGTGTGTGAGTATTAGTCTTTGAGAGAGCCTCGTGGAATACGACCTTGAGTGTTAGTAATCGTACATTCTTGGTTGATTATTGGCACGTCAGCTACGACACTGCTAAGGAGCTATGGGACGATGTAGCAGCAACATACTCTGATCTAGGTAATCAATCTCAAGTTGTTACACATTATTATAATATGTTAAAGCAATTTTGGCAAGACCTAGACATGTTTAATGACCACATTTGGAACTCTGCAGAGGATCAAACTTTCTTTAAAAAGACAGTTGATACTAACCGCATTTTCAAGTTCTTGGTTGGCCTAAATGCGGAGTTAGATGAAGTGCGAGGCAGAATCATAGCAAGGGATCTATTGCCATCCATTGGCGAAGTTTTCAGTGAGGTTCGTCTGGAAGAGACTCGGCGTCGGGTGATGCTAGGATCTAACAAAGAGACTCAGAGTGTAGCAGAATCCTCGGCTCTTGCCGTAAAACCTGGCAAGCATAAGGAGGTTCCCTCTGAAGCCCTTGCTACATATCGAGGCTCATCCTCTCGAGATACAGACCCCATGGATAATCTCCGCTGCGACTATTGTGGCCGTTGGCGTCATACTTGTGCTGAGTGTCGAAAGCTGGCAGCCCACACTCTGAACAAGAAGGTTGGAGAATAAAGTCAGCAACAGTTTCAATCCAAAGAGGGAAGTCAGCGGTACAAGCCTCACGCCAATGTTGCTACTACTCAGAATGAAGGTGGGCTATTCAGCAAAGAGAAACTGGAGCAGATCTTGTCACTACTTAGGCCTCAGGTAGCTACTTCGGACCATCCTAGTGGTTCTTCGGCACACTCAGGTACCTTAATCTTGACACACACTCCTTGTAATTACTGGATTTTAGATTCTGGAGCATCTGACCACATGACCAATTCCAATTCTAAGTTCATATCCTATATAACTGACTCTGGTTCAAATAGAATTAGAGTTGCAGATGGTAATTTTGCCACTGTTGCAGGAAAAGGAAACATTCCCATATCCACTGAAATCATCCTCAAGTATGTCCTACATGTTCCCAAATTAGCACATAACCTACTATCTATTCACAAACTCACCCATGACACTAATTGCCTTGTTCATTTCTACCCGTTTCACTGTGTTATTCAGGATCGGAGCTCGAGGAGGGTGATTGGTAGAGGTAGCTTACGGGGGGACTCTATTTTCTGGATGCGACAGATTCTTGTGTAAAAAAAAGGTCAGTGTTTGGCCTGTGCCAGTTCTTCTACTGTCTATGGAGAACTTATGCTATTACATTCTAGACTTGGACATCCGAGTTTTCACTATTTGAAACATTTGTTTCCTTCAAAATTTCATGGAATAAAACTTTCTAGTTTCAAATGTGATGCTTGTCAGTTTGTTAAGGATCATCGAGCAACCTTTCCTACTCGCGTGCACTCCCCTTCTAACCCTTTTTAGTTGGTCCATAGTGATGTTTGGGGCCCTACAAAGATTTCAACTCTTTCCGGCAAAAACTGGTTCATTACTTTTATAGATGATCACACTAGAATGTGTAGGTTGTATTTTTTCACAACAAAAACTGAAGTTGAAGGAATATTCCGCCAGTTTCATAAAATGGTTTACACATAATTTGGAGTTGGAATTTCAATTCTTAGAACTGATAACGGCACAGAGTTTTTCAACACTAGTCTCACTCCCTTTCTTCACTCAGAAGGCATTGTTCATCAATCTTCGTGTCCGTATACCCCTCAACAAAACGGTATTGCTGAGCGAAAGAATAGACATCTCTTAGAGGTTGCTAGAGCTCTCATGTTTTCAACTAATGTGCCTAAATACCTTTGGGGAGATGCTGTTTTAACTGATGCTTATCTTATAAATCGGTTGCCTAGCAAGGTTTTACACTTTCAGACACTATTACAAATTTTTCAAACAAGTTTTCCTCAAAACAGATTAATTAGTAATCTTCCCTTAAGAATCTTTGGGTGTACTGTTTTTGTGTTAACTCCTTCACAATTTCGAACTAAGCTCGAACCCCGATCTCAAAAATGTATTTTCTTAGGGTATGCTGCAAACCAGAAAGGTTACAAGTGTTTTCATCCTCAAACTCGTCGGTATTTTTACCTATTTGGATGTGGTTTTTTGGGAAGCTCCGCCTTATTTCACGGATTCGCATCAGGGGAGAATTTTACCACCAAGGTTTCCAGTGTTTTCACTGATTTTGAGAGTCATTTTTGGGAAAATGAAAATCTTGCTTTACTTGTTTTGGTGTCTGAACCTAGTAGAAGTGATTACCATAAGGTCTCCGTTACAGAAGGAGATGCACAGAAACAGTATTACGAAATACCAACGTGATCTTCAGGTTTACACTAGGAGACCAAAGCAAACAGTGGTGCAGCCGACTGAGCTACCTCAACCTGATCACCCACATGATCCGAGTAATGAAGATTATGGGCTCATATCCTAACCAAACACCACGCAGATAGTACAGATCCTGACCTCGACCTTCCCATCGCTACCCGAAAGGCAGTAAGAGCTTGCACTAGACATCCTATCTCTAAATATGTTTCCTATGCTAAGTTATCCAGTCATTATAAAACATTTGTGTCAAGCACTACAAGAAATAGGGTCCGTTATAGGGGTTTACCAACTACTACAATGGAATCCGGAAACAGGTCGTTTGTAGGGGTTATTAAAAACCGCTACAACGAAATCGCTACAGAGGCATTTAACCCCTACAACGGATTAAATTAATTCTATTGGTTCATTTAGTTTCACACGGATCAACCAAAGACAACCATTAGATCTAAATTAAAGAAACACACTCTCCACTCATCCTAGCCCTTGAATTTTGGAAACCCTATCTCTTTTTTTTCCATCTAATTCTGTCGTCTCACATCTCTTTTTCCCAATCATAATCTTTCCTCCTCCTCACAAAAATATATGCTCCTCCTTGCTTCTCACCTCCTTTCGCCTCTTGCAACTTTCGAACCACGCCTCTATCCTCCCATCTTGCCACTTTTGGAGCGTGGAGGAACTCTATCACACACGGCGTGAAGAGGCAAGAAGTGAACAGGCAGTAAAGAAGGTACAAACAAAAACGTCTTTAATTATTTACCATGTGTTAGCTTTACTGATTTTTTGTTTTGATTGATTTTAATTTGTTTTCACTTCCCCGTATTTACTTCAGCAAGAAGTGAAGAGGCGGTAGAGACGGGTGAAGCAAGAAGTGGCGAGATATGAAAGAGTAGAGGAATCAAATGTTCGGTGTGCATCATTCTCGTCGAGCTTGAGATAAGAAAGTGCAGAGGATTTCGATGTGGGTGATTGAAGCAACGATTGAGATTGATATGGGGTTTGGGATTGGGTTGAGCGGCAGAGCATCATTGGGTTTAGGATCTAGCAGTGATTGAGATGGGGTGTCTACCGCCGCCGTTGAAGCTCATATCGGAACCGAACTTTGACAGACATATTTTTTTTAATTTTATTATATTTCGTTGTAGGGGTTATGGAACCGCTACAACTGACTGAATTAATTAAATATTTAATAAATAAATTTTAAGATGTCAAATCTGGACCACTGATCTATTACTGGTTGTACAAGTTATAACCCCTACGACGGAACCTCTACAACCGGAGATCTCGTTGTAGTGGTTCCATAACCCCTACAACTGGCCGTTTAAACCAGATGATTTAGCAGCAGTTGTGAATAACCGCTACAACAAGCATTGTAGGGGTTATTCACCCCTACCGGTGTCAATCTATAACCCCTACAACGGACACAGTTTCTTGTAGTGAAGGTTAACTAATTAGTTTGTGTCAAGAAACATAATGGAGGCTTTGAAGGATGTGAACTGGAGTTCAGCGGTTGATGAAGAGATGCGAGCTTTACAGGATAATAACACGTGGAGTATTGTTAGTCTGCATGAAGGGAAAAAGAGCGTTGGATGCAAATGGGTTTTTACAGTCAAGTGTAAAGCAGACAACAACATTGAGAGGTACAAGGCTAGATTGATGGCCCGTGGCTTCACACAAATGTATGGTTTGGACTATACTGAGATGTTTGCACCAGTCGCCAAGATCAACTCCATCCGAGTTCTGTTATCAGTCGCTGTCAACTTGAATTGGTCGCTCCATCAGCTTGATGTCAAGCATGAGTTCCCGAATGGAACATCGATGAAGAGGTGTACATGGCGCTGCCACCAGGGTTATGAAGAAACTTTCGGATCGGGGAAAGTGTGTCGATTAAATAGGTTCTTATATGGAATGAAGCAATCTCCAAGAGCATGGTCTGAGAGATTCGGGATAGTAGTTGATGACGCTAGATTTACCGCGTTTATCTCGCTACATTTGAGTGACATTTCCCTTGTTTGACACCAAATTGTGATGTTTTCGAGTGACTTATGTGAAAAATGTGTTTTATTTCCCGTTGGCCCTCTTTTGGGTTGTTTGATGTGTTTTTGAGTTGTTTTGGTGAGATTTCAGGTTGTCATATGATAGAGGACCTTTCTACGAAATTGGAAATTCAAACGGGGACCAATTCGGAGAACGAGGTGAGAAGTACCAAAAGAAGTACAGAGCTGGAACCAGCTCCAAAAGCGCACGTTTTTGGACCAAAAGTGCGCTGGTGCACTTTTTAGAGACCGCCAGACGCACTTTTGCAAATCAGTTCATCGGAATTATTAAGGGGGAGGAAAAGTGCGCCTTTTGAAGGGAACTTTTCAAGCGCTTCTAGGCACACTTTTCCCAAATAATCCGAATTTTGACGGAAATTGGGGTTTTAACCCAATTTCAAAGAGGAGAGAGAATACACTTTTCACAATTCGATTTTTTGCTTTTTCTCTGACGAACCAGACACTCTCGGAGGAGAATATAGAGCTTTGAGGACGCGATTGAGCGAGAGGAAGCGAGGATTAGCTCGGGAAATTTCTTAGAGTCATCAAGATTAGGTTTTCTCGGAGTAAGATGTCTTCTTCTCCAGTTTGCTTTTCCACTGTATCTCTGATTTCTTCTTTTGCTATGTCGAGCTAAACTCTTTAGGTTTGTTTAGATTAGATGAAGATCTAGTTAGATTTTGTTTGGATGATGTCGAGTTTTTAACCCGTTTATGTTAATTGAGGTTTATTCAGACATTTGATGTGATTTTCCTTAACCCTAATTTGAAGCTCTAAGAATTCACAGATTGACCATATCATAGAATTCGTTTCATCTTTGATTTCGCGGTTCTGACCATGGACGTGAATCATTCTAGGTTTAGGAGGTCGTTAGGATTTGTTGGTGTCTTGACCATAGGGCCGGTGAAACTAATCTCTTTGCATATCTTTGTGACACTTCGTCATTCTTCGTGCATTCTTGACAATTTGCGAGTTATCTTTACCATAGGAACTTGTAGGTTTGATAGGATAGCTTCTCTGCGTCCTGACCATGGAGTAGAGAATAGCAAAGGAAGTGCCGAGTCATCAAGTATGTTGAAACCAAAATTGCATTGCATCATCCGTCTTAATCAAGCTAGAGCGGATTCGAGTCTGACAAACGCCTTAGTCATTCTTTGAAACTCTAACTTGTTTACCTACTTTGTTTGATTTAAATTGTTTCTTAAATTTTAGTTCATAAACCTTTACTAAACCGAACGATAAAAACCACTCTATAATGAGTCCTATAACTCATTTGGGGCCTTGTTGGGGTTCGACGAGGCAGAGCTCTATAATGATTTCAAGATTAAAGATACCCCGGCCATTAAGTCTGAGGCGACTAAGAGAGCATGGTTCGACCTCACTAGCAACGAGGGTGGATTGGTCACAAACCGGTCCAGACATCGCGACCTTCGGTGCCTGGTGTGGCAATTCATGCACCTGATCATGATCCGCACTTTCTGCCACCGCAACACAGGTGGTCATCATTCTTACGGAGAGGAGATGCGATTGTTTAGGGCGATGCTCCGAGGGGTCCGACTTCATGTGGGATACGTGGTTGCCCGCTTCTTTGCTAAGTGTGTGACCGCTGCTACTATACCACGATCCCTTCCGGGTGGCTGGTATGTCTCTCGTATTATTGAAAACACTAACATTACAGGGAACTAGTCAACTAAGGTGTGTGCTGGGTTAGCACCCCCGAGGATTTTGGGCCCCCAGTACCTGATCTCTCACGGATTGGTCCCCCAACCAATCCAACCTCAGCAGCCTAGGGCGGTCGTGGAGTGCCTGACGAGGAGCAGCCCCATGCTCCAGTCCATGAGGACGTCCATCTAGTTCCTCCCCCATTCTATGCTCTAGCACCTAATGGAGCAGCTTTTCAAACGCCACTTCAGCAGGTCCATCAGTGGCATGCGACTTTTGGGGAGGGTGGCCACACTTGGCAGCAGCAGATGGAGGCCAGGTGGACACGCATGAAAAATTGGGGCGACAGATTCAGCCAGGGTACTCTTCCCTAGCAGTAGGAGGTCCTCGAGTTCTAGCAGTGCCAGCAGACATGGCACGACCAGGAGGTACAGTGGAGGGATGGGCAGTCAGCTCGACATGCCATGTATCAGGTCTAGCACACCTAGCAGATGAAGCTACTTCAGTAGGATACTCGATCGCCAGCCACCTCCACCTCCATCTCCCTGTCGACAGAGAGCCTGCCGGGATCGCCAGCAGGATTAGTAATCTTGATTTGATCTCGGGACATTGTTGTTTCTATTTTCTGGATTTGTATTTTTTATTTTTTGTGTGGATTTTGAGTCGGATTGTCTTCTTTGGGTCTTGTGAACTTTTTGTTTGAGTTAACGATACTCTTGTCTTCTGAATACTCTAATCGTGTGATGTTTTCCTCTTTCCAGCATCTTCAAGAAATGTTGTCACACTCCTGTGAATTCAGATCTGATCAAGAAATATACTTCGATGACTCACTCATGCTGTCTCTTGCATCCTCACGATCTATTTCCCGGTACCCCTATACACTTTTTTTCTTCACTATTTTGTGTGGTCCATTGAGGACAATGTCCAATTTTAAGTGTGGGGTGGGGTGTTTATTTTTTAGGGTTGCTTTCTGCTGTGATTTCGGTATGCTGTCCTTGATTGGAACTTGCTCAATTCTTGACTTGCAATGCTAAACTGATTTTCAATCTTTCGCAATGACGCTTAAACTGTCTTATCTAGAACCTGTAACCAACATGCTTGAATTGATGTTAAATGAATCCGGTCGGAACAAAGTTTTAGAATCACTCTTGTAGCTTCACTTTGAATTGCACGAAAATGATTCGAACCTAACTAGCAGCCAATTGTGAGCTTTTGATCCGTTGCACATAACTTGCAACTAGTTTCATTTTGAGTGGCTTTCTTGTACTTTGAATGAGTTAGAATTTGCATGAGACCCATTCAAGACTATACGATAACACGAGTACTAGGAGGATAGAGGCACCTAGAATTGCTACCTGAGCCAGAAGCCATCCCGACATTAATTCCCTTAGGTGTAAACCCTTGTGCTTGGCATGTTCTTTCGGTTTGATATTACGTTACAACTTATTCCCATGTCTTTGTTCACCCCGTTGATCCCCTTGTGGTAGTAGCCTGAGATTAGCTAACCGGAAGTCGGTATGTGGTGACTTGCCTATAGCCAGAAACTGGTGGTTTTAGCTAGTATGTCCAGAAGTGTAAACCCCTCTAGCAACTAAAAATTAGCACTTAAAAAAAAGAAAAAAAAAAGAAAAACAGAAAATTCCAAGTTTCAAGTCTTCAGTATAAGTAGTTTTCAGAAATCTCAAAACGTTCTTCTCCCTACATAAGGAAGAACGAAAGCAATAGGTAAAAAAAAGTGCTGAGTTGTTTGAGGGTATCCTAGGACGAGCGTACATTATTCCATCACGAGTCTGGTTAGACGGTAGGAATCCTTAGATCTTGATTCGAGGAGGTTAGTCGATTGCTACACCGCTCCAGACCTTTCATCATCATTCATCCCTTCATCCATTCATCATAAGCCCCTATAGTATAGAATCATTGCAGTCCCTTGCAAAGTCCTCTTGACTAGTTTCTCGTGTTGTCACAGTGGTGGAGATTGTGGTCGAAATGCAAACCTATGACATAATGCAGTCGAGAAAGTGATTGAGAGCAAAACACGTCCCTAAACACAGAGTGTGAGAGTTCCCTATTACTAAATATTTTCTGTGTAAGGAAGTCTGGTCGGTTAGGTCGGCATCGTGCATGATTGGTGATTGTTACTTGTTGTGTGTAGAGAATAGTGAGACTTAAATTTGTTTGATTGACCTTCTTTCATGTGTGGGTTGCGTTTTCTAGATGTAACAGTTTAGGTTGATCTATTAGAGATTAAATTTCAATTTGGTTGATCTTGTCACTTGTGAATTTGAGCGAGATTCAAAATTGTATTTGTTTGAGGACAAACAAAAGCTTAAGTGTGGGGTGATTTGATGATGTTAGATTTACTGCGCTTATCTTGCTACATTTGCGCGACATTTCCCTTGTTTGACACTGAATTGTGATGTTTTCGAGTGACTTTTGTGAAAAATGTGTTTTATTCCCCGTTGGCCCTCTTTTGGGTCGTTTGATGTGTTTTCAAGTTGTTTTGGTGGGATTTCATGTTGTCATATGATAGAGGACCTTTCTACGAACTCGGCTATTCAAACGGGGACCAATTCAGAGTACAAACGAGGCGGGAAGTAGAAAAAGAAGTATGGAGTTGGAACCAGCTCCAAAAGTGCGCCAACGTACTTTTGCAAATCAGTTTGTCGGAATTATTAAGGGGTGGGGGGGGGGAGTGTGCCTTTTGAAGGGAAAAGTGCACCGGTGCTTTGAAACACACTTTTCCCAAATAATTTGGATTTTGACGGAAATTGGGTTTAACCCAATTTCGAAGAGGAGAGAGAATACACTTTTCACAATTCATTTTTTGCTTTTTCTCTGACGAACCAAACACTCTCGGAGGATAAGACGGAGCTTTGAAGACGCGATTGAGTGAGAGGAAGCGAGGATTAGCTCGGGAGATTTGTTAGAGTCATCAGGATTAGGTTTTCTCGGAGTAAGATGTCTTCTTCTCCAGTTTGCTTTTCCACTATATCTCTGATTTCTTCTTTTGCTATGTCGAGCTAAACTCTTTAGGTTTGTTCAGATTATATGAAGCTCTAGTTATATTTTGTTTGGATTATGTCGGGTTTTTAACCCGTTTATGTTAATTGAGGTTTATTCAGACATTTGTGCGATTTTCCTTACCCTAATTTGAAGCTCTAAGAATTCACAGATTGACCATATCGTAGAATTCGTTTCATCTTCGATTTCACAGTTCTGACCATGGACGTGAATCATTCTAGAGTTTAGGAGGTCGTTAGGATTTGCCGATGTCTTGACCATAGGGCCGGTGAAACTAATCTCTTTGCATATCTTTGTGACACTTCGTCGTTCTTTGTGCATTCTTGACAATTTGTGAGTTATCTTGACCGTAGGAACTTGTAGCTTTGATAGGATAGCTTCTCTGCGTCCTGACCATGGAGTAGAGAATACCAAAGGAAGTGTCGAGTCATCAAGTCTATTGAAATCAAAATTGCATTGCATCATCCGTCTTAATCGAGCTATACAGATTCGAGTCTAGACAAACGCCTTAGTCATTCTTTAAAACTCTGACTTGTTTACCTGGTTTGTTTGATTTAAATTGCTTTCTTAGATTTAGTTCATAAACTTTACCAAACCAAACAATAAAAACCCCGACTAGAAGAAGAGAGACCCTTTGGGAAAAACAAATCTCGCTAGAGCGATCTAGTGAGTAAAATTTAGTGTGCATTAATTTGTGCATCAGATGATGTGATCCTGGCCACCAAGACCGGCGTGGACATGAAACCACGAGCACCAGGCCTGAACATCCCCATGTCAACATGGGATGGCGGAAAAGGTAAAGAGAATCGGAGAGGATTTCCCTTGCTGGAAGGGAAATACCCCATACCCGGAGCCCCAAGATTAAGCCTTGAGGATGATGTCGAGCCGGCCCCATCACTAATGCCAGGCCGAGAGTACACCGACCCCAAGCCTACACCAGCACCACCCCCGGAGCCTAGAAGAGCCCAAGCCCGAAGCTAGAAGACGCCCCTAGGAGGATGCTGATCCTAGCCATGCACTAATGCCAGCTCCTACTCCAGCCAGAGTTAGATTGATGACGCGCCAAGAGCTGATACGGAGCCCAGTCCTAGACCTCGGGCCGAGCCTAGCACCCAGCTTAGGCCCCAGATCGACTCCTACGAGCCTAGAGCCCAACGGGAACTAAAAGACACTCATGAGGCATCCTTGAAGAGCTGGCCAAGACAGAAGCCAAAAGGCTCGGACAGAACTTAAGAAGGCCGAAAGCTTAGCCTACCACAGGCGTAGGGCCCATGCCAGCGCCCGTGCGAGGAGCTATTTTGGCCCAGCCAACAATTGGCCCGTGCCTTTAGGGATTTTCCAAATGCACTGGAATCCTTATGGCCCAGGATGAACCTCCAACAAGCCTCGTTGGAATTGGAGTTGGAAGAAAGGAGATGAAGCTAGATCGAGCCCAAATGATGCATGACCTAAGCATCAAGGAGTGGAACCTGGATGCTGATCCGGGGAAGCCAATGCTCGGAGCTACGATCAGGCCACCACCTGAGCCTGATCCAAGGAGGGATGGACCATCCATGATACGGGACAAGAAGAGAAGACGCCAAGTACATTCAAACAAGAAATCCTAATCAAGCTAGGATTTCCCGGTTTTGGATTGATTCCTAGTAAGATTGACGGATTTGGGCTACATGAAGACAAAATTTGGGCTGATACGTGAAAGTTGAAGCCCATGACGTATACTAGTGATCTGCCAAAGGGATTAATTTTACGAATTTATTTGGTATTTATTTGGCCGAATCTTCCAAAACTCATTTAGCTGTTTTTTAGGAATTTTCCAGCTTTCTTGTTAGGCGTTTTTGTTTAGGAAGGAGTCATTTCCTTTGTAGGATTGTGAGTCTGAATTTTTCTTCTTTCTTAGGTTATTTTAGGATTAGTTTAAGTCCTTTTTTGTGGCTTAAGTATGACTCTTTTTATTTCTTTATTATTTTAGTAATTAGTTTCGTAGGAGGAAAAGGAGAGCCTCACTACAAAAAAGATGAGTTTAGCGTCGCTCGTTGGGAAAGTATTTAGCATCGATCGATTAATAACCGACGCTAAACCCTTGACTCACGTTTGACTGAGGGTTTAGCATCTGTCGATAAACGACGATGCTAATTTCTGCTTAAAAGCGACGCTAAACTCGATTCTGGTCCAAACCAAAGACGCAAACCGATCATTTTTTTGCGTCGGTCCAGCGAATGAATTTAGCGTCGGTCGCTAAATTCCCAATCTATATGAACCCTGAACTGACAAAAGAATCATTTGTGCAGTTGCCAACTCCTCCCAATTCCTCTCAACTCTCTAAACTCTTCTAAGGTATGTATTTTCTTATTTCATATTCTGTTGTATTTAGTTAGTGAATTAGTTAGTTATAGGGTTTTAGGGTTAGTAGTTAGTTTGTTAGGTTGTGAATTAATAAAGTAGGATTTTGATATTATTAGCTAGTTAGTGAAATAAGTAGAGAATATATTGTTGTGTATTGTTATTAGTGAATTAATCTATTTAAGAATTAGTGTGCATTATTAGTTAGTGATTTAAGTTGTGGTTATTTTGGTAGGTGTAGTTCTATTTGAGCTTGGAGCAGCAATGACGCTGTCTCATCATTGTTTTCTCTTCTTTGGTTGTAGGTATGTATATATTAATTTTGCAATTGTGTCGTCTCATTGTATTTCTTTTTTTGAGGATTATTATGCTTACTGATTACTAATTGTGTCGTACATTTATCAGTGACCGTCTTTCTTCTATCCTCATTTCTCCTTGTTTCGCGTCTCATCCCAGGTGTACGATATGCATTCTTTTAACTATGTTATTAACTAATTGCTATGTTAATTTGTTATTTGAAATTGCTATGTTATTTGTTATTTGAAATTGATATGTTAAATTGCTATGTTAAATTGCTATGTTATTAATCTTGCAATGAAATTGTTATGTTATTAATCTTGCAATTAAAATGATATGTTATTAAATTGCTATGTTATTAATATTGCAATTAAAGTGCTATTGTATGAGTTATTTTTCTATGCAATTAAATTGCTATGTTATTAACTAATTGTTACTTTATTACGAGTCAACATAATTATAATTATATTGCATGTCGCATTGTTACCTAATATAATCTTTAATGTAGATATCTAATAGATATTCCAATATAGCTATATAGTTAACTGATAAATATTACGATTTAACCTTCTAATTAATTCAATCACCTACACTAAATCAGGCATCTTCCAATGGATAAGTCTTGGATAACCAAACATCGATTGTCACATGAGTATAGGGATTGTCACAGTTTGCCAACATACCGAAATCGGGATATGGTGCAAAGAAAATGATCTCAAAATTTGGAATGGGGTAAACGAATATTGATGCATGTGAGAATGATTGTATGCTGTTCTGGGGGAATGATATAGAAGAGAGTGTCTGTAAGATTTGCAAGCAGTCCAGATACAAAGATGATGGGCATGAGGATGTAATTCTAGAACATAAGAAAAAAACGAAAAGCGATGAAAACATATCGCTACTTTCCCTGATTTCGAGGTTGAGAAGGTTATTTATGTGTCCTACAACAGCTAAGAGTATGGTGTGGCATTATACAGAAAAAGTTAGTGACGGAATGGCAAGGCATCCACGAGATGGAGAAGCGTGGATAGACTTTGACAATAGATACCCTGAGTTTGCATCTGATCCTAGAAATATACGGCTTGATCTTGCTACTGATGGCTTCAGTCTGTTTGGGAATATGAGTTTTAGTCATAGTACGTGGCCTATTATTCTTATGCCATATAACACGCCTCCATGGGAATGCATGAAATCAACATGTATGATTTTGTCAAGTATCATCCCTGGAAAGAAAGCCCCTGGCAATGATATTGATATCTACCTACAACCTTTAATCAATGAGCTCAAAATTTTGTGGGAAGATGTAGAAGCATACGATGCAGCCAAAAAGGAGGTATTTCAATTGAGAGCTTCCCTAATGTGGACTATTAGTGATTTCCCGGACTGTCCGTATTATCTGGTTGGAACACCTATACAGGGCAAGCTTGTCCAACTTGTAATTTTGACCAGGAACCGTTACGGTTGGGAGGCAGTTTGAAAAACTGTTTCATAGGAAGTCGACGTTTTTTGCCTGCAAATCATCCTTTCCGAGAACAAAAGACTAAATTCAATGGTGATGTCGATTTCAGAGAGCCAACCAAACTATTATCTGGCTATGAAATACTCAAACAGGTGGAGAACGTCACTGTCACTTTTGGGAAGACGAGTGAGAGTGAGAAGGGTGCACCGCCAAAGAAGAAGTCCAGAAGTGATGGAGGGAACAAAAGGCAGACAGAACAATGGAAGAAGAAAAGTTGTTTCTTTCAATTGCCTTATTGGGAGTTCAATAAATTGCGACACAATCTCGATGTTATGCACATAGAGAGGAATGTGTGTGACAATATTCTTTACACTTTGATAAATGACAAAGATCTAAGTAAGGATCATCTGAAAGCAAGGATGGATTTGAAAATCATGAAAATTAGAAGAGAGTTATGGCCAAGACCAGATGGAAGAACTTGTCCAGCAGCTATATACACAATGGGTAAACGAGAAATTCAAACAATGCTCGAGACCTTGAAAGATATTTCCATACCAGATGGATACTCGAGCAACATATCCCGGTGCGTTGATGTGGAACACCGGAAGATATTGGGTTTGAAAACTCATGACTGTCATATTTTAATGCATGAGTTATTACCTTTGTCCATTTGAAATGTATTGCGATCGCAAGTCTCTTCGGTATTGGTCGAATTTTGTTCTTGCATGAAGCAATTATGCTCAAAAGTGCTCCATGTTGAGGGTTTGGATACGCTACAACAATGAATTGTTGTAGCTCTATGTCGTTTGGAAATGATTTTTCCACCATCATTCTTTACAGTGATGGTTCATCTAGTGGTTCATTTAGTCGAGGAAGTGAGACTTGGGGGACCAGTCTATTATCGTTGGATGTACCCTATAGAAAGGTACTATCAATTCCAGCTTCTGTATTATATTGTCAATTCCAATAATCTATTACTACTGAACTTGTTCTCTTAATCAGATTTATTGGGAAGTTAAAATCTTTTGTACGAAATCGGTCACAACAAGAAGGTTCAATTGCTGAACGATGGATTTATGAAGAAATCACGAATTTCATATCCCTATAATATGATGTTGGAGTTGAGACTAGATTCAACCGTGGATCTCGACTTCATGATCAAGTATTAGAAGATGAATCACGTGATTTGTCCATTCTTCCATCTATTGGGCACAATGTTGGTAGTATAAATCACTTCGATTGACAGATACAGAGTTGTTACAAGCGCACTGGCATGTCCTTATGGGGTCCCAACTAGTCGGTCCATTTCTCAAGTAAGTATAATTCTTATTTGGACTTGTGACATGGTTAGTAATTCTATATGTTTAACATATGTGAATTTCAATAAAAACCATTCATGGTGAATTAGGGAGTTCCAAACTATTACAACACGACGACTTCGAGGAAAATCAGCAGTAAAAATTGAGAAAGCTGTTCATAGAGACTTCGTACAATGGTTTCGGAGTCGGGTACGTGCTTTTCTATGTAATTCAGATGTGATTTGGTCGTAATGAAAATATGAAATATAATAATCTTGTCAAACACTATTAATTTTGTCAATTTAACAGATACTTGACGATAACCAAGTAGTCCTTTCCAACGATCTAAAAGTGTTAGCTCGTGGTCCACAACGATAATCAAAAAGATATGTTGCTTATGATGTTAATGGTTATCGGTTTCGCATAGTTGCTCGTGACAACCCCCTCAAAACTCATAATAGTGGGGTATATGACATCTATGAAACTCATAGTTACGCTAGTTCAGTGGACAATCGACCTCAAACAAGTGAACTGGCGTATTATGGCAAGTTAGAAGACATCATTGAGTTGAATTACTATGGAGAATTCTTCGTGGTGTTATTCAAGTGTAAATGGGCTAATACGCACAATCTTAGATACGTGAAGAAAGATGGATTGGGGTTCACATCCATTAATTTCTCACATTTGCTATATACTGGAACTCGTTTAGACGATGAACCATATATTGAAGCAAAAGATGCTCGAATGGTCTACTACGTCCAAGATAAAGTGGACAAAGGATGGTGCATTCCTGAACATATCAAACCCATAGATGTTTATGACATGGGTGATGAGGAAGGAAGCAATGTACATGAGTGTGAGATGTTTGGAAATCAAGAGTTATCGGCTTTTGATAATTCCAGTATTCTACCCCTAGTCAGGCCCGGAATAATCGCAGAGTTTGATTAGGGTTTGGTAATATATTCATTTCACTTAGTTTAGTAAAAGTCAATCTATTTGGTAAGTTTTACACATCTAATCCAATTAACTTTTTTTTGTTATACAGACATGTCTCCTTTAGGAAAGCATGAGGTGGAGCTCATCGATGGACGTGGAGTGAAGACTCTGACCTCCATTCCTAGTAATCAGATGATGAGTCTTCCCCATGGGAAGAAGGTTGTCATTCCTTGGGGTGTTACAGGACCCTTAGGTATTGGTCTAGCTACGATCCTCGAACAATTCCATGGTCAGCTCTCTAGAGACACCAACCTTCTCCCTATCACATACATCGGGTGGCCGAATGTGTCTGATGGTGAGAAGGAAGCATTGGTCGCCGCTATATGGGTATGTATAAAACACTATTACTCTCAAACGGCCTAGGTTATATAAATACTAATGTTTGTAAAATTTCTTGTTGCAAAAAAATATTGTCATTGAACCCAAGGAGGCAAAGGATAGAGCTCTTGACTATATCGTGAGTGATATAGGAGAGAAGTGGAGGGATTACAAAACGAAGCTGTGGGCGAATAGAGTGACAAGGCCGACAAAAAGTTTTTAAAGGTTGAAGCTACAAAGAACAACCAAGATTTCGACCCAACAGAGTTTGTGGTGCCGCCGAGAGCGTGGGCACTGGAGAGGAGACCTCCTAATGTTCCTGCGCCTATGTGGATGCAATATGTGGACTTGAGGTTGAGCGAGAATATGGTGGTATGTAACGAAATATATGAATGCTTTTCATTGAAGTAATTTTCGTTCGTGATATACAAATTGTGTTACTGAAAAAATCTTAATTTGTAGGAGCTGTCTCGGCTTAACTCTTTGAGGAGGGTGGAATACATATCACCCCACACTGGAGGGTCAAAGAAGTTGAGAGTGAGAGGATCAGAATTGGTAAGAGTTCATCCTAAAATCACCTTGTTTAGTTAAATTATTTTAAAAGAAATTAATATTGTTTAGTCTATGCACGTGTAGGAAGCCGTAACGGGAAAGAGACCCACGAGAGGTGAGTTGTATGCCATCACTCACAAGAAGAAGGATGACACATACACCGATCCTAATGTTGTAAGTGACATTTCATGTTTTTTTTTTCAACTTTGTCATTACATTTTTCAGAATTTGGTTTCAAAAATGTAATCGTTGGCCACTGTGCAGCCTAAGATTCTTGAGTTGTTGAAGAACCCAACCATCCTGACTTGGGTAAGTTCTAAGGATGCATTAGGGAAATTCTACTCCACTGAGCATAGTGGTCGAGTTCGAGGATTGGGATTTGGTGCTACACCCACTATGGTACATATAGTATATTATGATCTGGTTTGGTTTCAATTTATATAACACTAACATTTCTAATATTTTGTTGTCTTTTTTTTGTAGGTCAACTTGAGTAAGAAGAGGGGTGCAGCTAGCCAGAGTTCCAGGCCATCAGATACTGCCATGCATGACTTCGGACATTGCCCTGTACAAGGAGAAGTAGCAGAGTTACGGGATGAGGTTCGAGTTCTAAAGGAGAAGATTGCACATTTGACATCAGGAGCTTCAGGATCCTCCGATCGGGATGAAGGGAAGAGGAAAGCCACCGTTCAGGAGGAGGAGGAGGAGGAGGAGGAGGCACTACAAGAAACGGACCATTTAACAGCGGCAGATTTGGCATTTAACAACGGCCATGCCCGCTGTTAAAATACTTTAACAGCGGCCACCCGCCGTTGTTAAATTGGCCAATGGTAAATGCATTTAACAGCGGCAAAATGTGGCGCGGTTAAATGAAATATTTTAACAGCGGCCATAGGCCGCTGTTAAATTATGTCGTCGATTAAAGTAATAGCCGGAGCTCCGGCGATTGAGCCGAACTCCGGCAATAGTCCTCGTCGTCGCGTCCGTCCGCAGCTCCGGCGATTCTTTCCTCCTCGACGCCGCCCTCCTCCTCCTCCTCCTCCTCTTCCTCGCCACGTCCGTCCGCAGCTCCGGCGTTCTTTCCTCTTCGACGCCGCCGTTTGCAGGCTCCTCCTCTTCCTCTTCCTCGCCGCGTCCGTCCGCAGCTCCGGCGTTCTTTTCTCCTCGACGCCGCCGTCCGCAGGCTACTCCTCTTCCTCGCCGCGTCCGTCCGCAGCTCCGGCTTTCTTTCCTCCTCGACGCCGCCATTCATAGGCTCCTCCTCTTCCTCTTCCTCGCCACGTCCGTTCGCAGCTCCGGCGTTCTTTCCTCAACGAAGAAGAAGAAGAAGAAGAAGAAAAGAAAAGAAAAAGAAAAGAAGAAGAAGGAGATGAGATGCAAGAAGAAGAAGAAGACAAAGAAGAAAAGAAGAAGAAGAAGAAGAAGAAAAAAAAGAAAAAGAAGAAGAAGAAGAAGAAGAAGAAGAAGAAAGGATTGGCGAGGAAGAGGTGGATCGGCGGTTGACGGCGAGGAAGAGGTGGATCGGCCGTTGATGGCTTCGAAATCGGAGAAGAAAAGGATGGACGGTTCAGATTTCACAAATTGTGTTTGTTTAGTTAGATCCGACGGACGAGAATAGTGATCCGCGTGAAATAATTTAACAGCGGCCCCCAGCCGCTGTTAAATGTAATAATTTAACAGCGGCCAAGTGGCCGCTGTTAAATATCCCGATTTTTATAATTTAACAGCGGCCATTTCAGGGCCGCTGTTAAACCTCTGCTGTTAAATTACCTTTTTCTTGTAGTGAGGAGAGTGAGGGTGATGATGAGAAGGATGATGAGTGAGAGGGAGAGTATATATTTATGCTGATATATTATCGTAGACATATGTAGTTTATATTATTATTAGAATTATATAGTATTTATGACTATTATATGTTATGATTATTAGTTATCTATGTGATTGGTTAGTAATGCGTGTATTGTGCGGTATAATTAGTATTGAATTCCATGAATGAAATTGCGGTTTGCAGGTTGGCACTAGAAGAGTATGAGATAAGGAGCTGAAATGGCCAAATTTTTTTGACCTGTGTTAGGTATTTAGCTTCGGTCAGAACTAACGCCAAAACGACCCGTAAATTGCGTCGTTTATTTGGAATTTAGGGTCGGTCAGTAACCGATGCTAAATAGTCAGCAGTCAACGCGGATTTGGTCAATGGTTGACCAATTTAGCGTCGATTATGTAATTTGGCGTCACCGGTTAGCCGACGCTAAAACTGGTTTGGTTTCCAACCAGATCGGTCCGGCCAAGCATAGCGTCACTTGTTATAAGGATTTAGCGTTGGTTGAGTTACGACCGACGCTAAATTTTAGTGTCGGTGGAATTGTCATCGCTTTTTTGAGTGACGCCAAATACCTTAGCGTCGGTCAGAAGTCGACGCTAAAGTCCGTTACTGACCGACGCTAAGATGCCGAATTTTTGTAGTGCTTGTTCTCCCCTTCCTCACCTATAAATAGAGGCCTTCACCTCTATTGTAAGACAACTTTGAATCAAATAAACCCCCTTTTTCAGAACTTTTTTCTATTCCCTTCAAGCCTTTGCTCGTTGTTGCGTTGCTTAAGGTTGGCTTATCATCAAGACCATCCATCTCTTGACGTGGCGCCCTCGACTTGATACTTGTGGTTCTTAGCTCCCCTTATAGCTAGTGGGTCAAAGTCTGATTCCATCCCGGTTCCGAAGGTTTCTACTCGTTGTTTTGAAGATCAGCTTGAGGTGGTTAGGGTCGTCTACCCACGATTGCGGCGGTTCATATCAGTTGGTATCAGAGCACGGTTCAACACGAGAATCAACTCTATCCCAATTTCTAGGTTTATTCTTGGATTCATATCTTTACTTTATTGTTCTTAGAAAATTGTTTCGAAAATCCCCATCTCTTTCAATTTCTTTGTATTAAGTTTTCGTTGTAAGGCAAAGAAAAATCGGTGGCCATAAAAAACCATCAAGAAAATATCAGGAAGTTAAGAAACATAAAAGAAAGCAAGGCCACCTTTACCAAGTTATTTCCTTTCGTTGTAAGAGTGTTTTTAATAAGAGGGGATAGAAAATAACTTTCGCTTGCTTGTAACTAACCATGGTAGACGAGAGGATACGGTTCTTGGAGCTTAGATGCATTAACGGAAGTCTAGTTCTAGCTGACATAGAAGATTCGGTTAGAAGGTTGGAGAGAAGAGCCGAAGCCAGGAGAGCCAGCACTAGGACCAACACTAGGCTCAGCACCGTGCCCAACACTAGGCCTAGCACTAGGCTCAGCACAGTGCCCAACACCGTGCCCAGCCCCAAGCTCAGAACCGTGCCCAGTGCTAGGCCCAGCACCGCGCCCAGCGCCGTGCCTAGGCGCGTTCCCAGCACCAGCCCCAGCCCAGGCTCAGCGCCAGCACCGGCCCCAACCCAGCTGATGAAAAAGTTTTCGCATGTGGTCAAATAACTAGCCTACAGAAGTAGACTAGATCGAATCTCTCGAGGTTTCTTCAAATCGACTACTCAAAGAAGCTAGCAAATTACTCAGGTTTAATCAGATTTGTGCGTGGTGTGAGTTCCATGAATTCTAAACTAAAAATGCAAGGAAATTGAAATGAAATTAAAAGACAGATTGATTGGGTTTTGACTAACGAGATGACAGACAAGCTTAGACTCGAATCCCCCCTAAGATCACCAGGGCATTGGCGATCACAAGACCAACGGTTTTCAATCCTAATTCATTAAGTTCTCAGACACCACCATAACTCCTTACCCTTAGATCTAAGTTTCGCGAACGTTCGCTCTATCAGATCTAACTACAAAGGTTAATTAACCATCCGTGTGTTCAATTCTACAACGGAGAACTAACTGGTGCAATTAATTGTGATTAATGAGTTATTCTAGAAGCAGATTAACCCTAAATGGTTCCTACGAAAGGCACACTCCATTGAATAGTTTAATTGATTGATTTGATGTTCTCAAGTAAGGCGGACGTTCGCCTCTATCCTTAGCTTAACACAAATCTAATCTAGGTGATCAAGCTAGACAAGAAACACAGGATTAAAAGAACAAAACAATCATGCAAGAGAATATGTCTGAATTAAGATCTAATTATCACCGATCCGTGACCGCTTTAAAGCCCGGGGTCACTTAGGGTTCATCTAATCTAAACTCTACGAGTTTAGCTACTCATGACTATCACAAAGGAATCGAAAACAACAAAGGAGTTCATCATATAGAGGAAGAACAGATAAGAACTAAAAAACCTAATTTTGACGACTCTTGTGAAGTTTCGATCTTTGGCAATCTCCACTCCTAGCTCCGAGTACTCCGATGGGGAAGATGGTGTCAATATCTCTCCGAAAAACTCTTAACTCTCTCTCAAGCTCTGAAGCCTGGATTGTATTCTGAGAGTAAGTCTGTGAATAAGTATCATTCCTGTCATCTATCGACTCCTCTTTAAATAGGGTTTGTCCGAAGCTGAACCGGAAAGAGGAGACTTCTCGGCGAGAACATTGAAAGTTCTCGCCGAAAATTTCTGTGTAAATCCACTCTGTTTCTTCGACGGGAAATTTTCAAGTAATCCTTCAAATATTCTCGGCGAGAACTTTAAGACTTCTCGCCGAGAACTTCAGTGCAAACTCCAGGTCTAGGTTCCTTCAATAGTTTTCGACGAGAACATTGGAGTTCTTACCGAGAACTTCTTTGTAGTTGTCTGCTGGATTTTTGACGGGGAGTTTGCTTGACTTTTTTCAGTATATCTTCGGCGAGAACCTTCATCTTCTCGCCGAGAATGTAAGTGCTTGGCAGTTGAATTTTTAGCTTTGATCTGATTGAGTTCTGGATCGATTTTGGGGCATTCCTCGAGGCTCAATTGCTTCCCGAACACGTATGTGGCTGCGTTATTGATGGCAAACACCTGTGTACTCACAGAGACACCAGAAAACACATTAAATAGACCCGTAATGGGCCAAACTAACCAAAATGGTATGAAATAGTGCAATTGAGTGAAAAAACCCTAAAATACCCCAAAACCCATGTCTAAAGCAAGAAAATGTCGCTTAAATGGGGCTGATATTCTCGTTAATTCTAGTGTCATCACTAGGGCCCAGCGCCAGCTGATGACACTCGATTTTATGTGTTTATCAGCCTCATTTTTAAGCTACATTTCCTTGCTTGAATCTCGGGTTTTAGGGTAATTTAGCATGTTTTCACCTAAATGCTCTAATTCATGTCGTTTTGGTTACTTTGGCCCGTTATGGGTCTATTTGATGGTTTTCTAGTGCTTTTGAGAATGCACAGGTTTTTGCCGTCAATTACATAGCCACGGACGAGCTCGAGAAGCAAAGGAACCTTAAGGAGTGGCCCGGAATCGATCCAGAAGTCAACCAAGTCTGAAGGAAGCACTGCCCGGTCATTAACCAGAGTTTTCGGCGAAAACTCTAAAGTCTTCGCCGAAAAGTATGCAGACAGTTTTACTGCCAACTGGGAGAAATCAGTCCTCACTGAAAACTCCAAAGTCCTCGGTCGAAAACTAAGGCACAAGATGGTTAGTCAGAGATAGAAGACTCAGCTGGGATTTCACCTAAAGTCTTCGGCGAAAACTTCAAAGTTTTCGCCAAAAATTAATTCTCTTTTTCGGCTGGGCTTCAACATCCTACAAATACAGGATCAGCGGCCACATTCAAAACACACTTTACCTTGGATTAATTTCCAGACTTAGAACAGTTCGGGAGAGAGTTTAGAGAGCTTAAGGAGCAAGGAAGAGATAGTGACGCCATCCTTCCCTCTCGGAGAGCTCGGTGCTAGGAGTTGAGGATTCAGGAGATTGAAGCTTCACAGACTCATCTGAAATTAGGTTTTGCAGTTCTTCTCTGTTCTTCCTAGTTAAAGATGTATTCATTGTTTGTCATCGATTCTTCTATTTCGAATATGAGTAGCTAAACTCATAGAGCTTAGATTAGATGAACCCTAAGTGACCCAGGGCTTTAAAGCGGTCACGGATCGGCGATAATTAAATCTAGTTTCAATCAGTTTCTCATGCATGGTTGGTTTGTTCTTCACTACTTTATGTTTTTCTTTCTGGTTTGGCCACCTAGTTAGGATTCTAGTTAATCTGAGGATAGTAGCGAACGTTCTCCTCACTTCAAAACATCAAATCAACATTTAACCTATTCATGGGAACAATTTCTCTTTGTAGGAACTAGTTAGGGTTAATCCGCTTCAAGAGTAACTCATTAATCATTAGTAATCGCGCTAGTTAGTTTTTCGTTGCAGAAGCAAACGCACGGGCAGTCAATTAATCTTGGGAGTTAGATCGGATAGAGCGAACGTTCGCCAGTCTTAAACCTAAGGGTCAGGAGTTATGGTGGTGTCTGAGAACTGAATGATTCTATTTTGAAAACCGCTAGTCTTGTGATCGCCAATGTTCTGGTGATCTTAGGGGGAATCGAAATCTAAGCTTGTCTGTCGTCTTGTTAAGTCAACCAATCTTTCAACTGTTTTCTGTTTCATTTCTTATTTTCTTACTTTATAGTTTAGAAGTCGTGGAACTCACACCGCGCACAACTTGTGATTTAAACCTGAGTAATTTGCCCTTCATATTTGAGTAAACGATTAGAAGAGACATGTGGAATACGATCTATTTTTCTTTGTGCTCAATAGTTATTTGATTGCACGCATTACGACGTTCATCAAATTGGCGCCGCTGCCGGGGACTCTTCTAATTGTTTGAAAGAAGAGTTGGCACTTTATTCTTCTGCCTTTGCATCTCTCATTTTTCCATCACACTTCGATTTTACACCGGTTGTTTTTTTTATCTTTGCCAGGTTAAGCAAGTTCAGAAACAAGCCATTTATCCATCTTTCCCTACCGCGATGACTACTTAGAGAAGTCTTGCGGACTACAACAAGCCGAGCGCTGCTAGCGTTCAATCATCCATCTCTGTACCACTTAATGACAGCGATCCTGACTATGAGATTAAGATCCCCTTCCTGGGAATGATTTCTAGGGATCTACAATTTGAAGGAAAGCCGCTTGGCAACCCTTGCACCCACTTGGCTGACTTCATCGCCCTTTGTGAGACTTTCAAGAATGAGAATCTCGACAAGAACACCTTGTGCTTGCGAGCCTTCCCATTCTCTCTCAAAGGTGCTGACAAGAGGTGGTTGAATAGTAAACCTCCCGGTTACTACACAAGTTGGGGTCGGCTGGCTCAAGACTTTGTCAAGGAGCACTTCCCTCCTTCTCGAACATTTGCTTACAAAGATAGCATCTCAAGATCCAGGCAAAAGGAATGAACTAGCTTATATGACACTTGGAATGAATTTCAAGAACTCCTCTACAATTGCCCTCATCATGGTTTCGAACAGAGACAACTAGCTGAGATCTTTGCTCAAGGATTGAATGAGGAATCATGAAAATGGGTCAATTCCTTAGCCGATGGAGATTGCACCGCTCTCACACCAGAAGCTGCTCTTCTCCATTTTGAAAGATGGGCCTCTAAATCCAGAAATTGGCAAACCGAAGTAGCAAAGAGCCGCTGGAATATTGAAGAACAGATTGAAGCCGAAGTCCAGAAACGACTGAATAAAGCCTGCGCTCTTACTAGTCCCCCGTCAGTTTTTGTTTTCGCAGCTGACTGCGGATGGTGTGGAACCTGTATACATAACGGAGGCTGCTGTCAGAACTTTGGTAGAGCATACACCTGGTCTGCTGATGAGGTAAACTTTGTTGGTCAGGGTTTCGCCAACAACCAAAGAGGTTATTCTGACTACTGTAACTATAGACATGGTCAGAATCAGAATGGTCAACCATCCGGGGCGTATCAAGGTTTCCCCAGATTTTTCGGAGGGTACCAACCTCATCGATCGACACAACACTATAGCAGAAAAGATGATTTCGAGAGGAAGTTCGATCGAATCATGACCAGGCTCGACGATCATGATAATAAATTCAAAGCTCAAGCCGCTCTTAACCAAGGGCAGATTGCTCAGAGTTAGAGAGTAGAAAGCACGGTGAACAGCATTGCAACCCTGTTAGCCAACAGTCCCTTTTTCGTTCAATCATCGTCTCAAAGCAATCCCTCCGTGAAAAGTGAACACGCCAAAACTATCACAACCAGGAGCAGAAAGCAGACGGCTGACCCAAAAGCCCCAGAATCAGACATGATACCTGATGTTATTGCTATAGACATGCTAGAAGTTGAGGACATCAAGGCCGAAGAAGAGAATAAGGAGGCAGGAGAGGATGAAGCAGCCCAGCAACCCCCTCCAACAACAGCTTCACCTACACCAGTCTTGGCACCTTACCAACTAAGGATCCCGTATCTGAAGGCCATGAAGCTTAAGACATTGAATACTCAGTACAAAAGATGGTACTCGGTTCTGAAGAATACAAAGATCAAGATACCAGTAACTGAAGCTGTGCAGATCATACCGCCGCTTGGTAAATTCTTTAAGGATCTAGTGAAGAACGTGAAGAGCAGGGAGGTGTTTTCTATCACCCTCACCAACGAGTATGCGACATCCTTAATAAACCATCTCTCCTACATCAGCCGCCACCCCCTCCAGCTAAGTGTCCTGATCCTAGTCCTTTTACATTACCATGCATAATTAACGGTATAGAAATAGAGCATAGTCTAGCTGATTCTGGTGCATCTATTAACGTTATGCCTACTTATCTTTATGAGAAATTGAACTTAGGTAAACTAAAACCCATTAGCTTACACCTAGTTCTAGCTGATAGGACAGTCAAATTTCCTAGGGGAGTTATAGAAGATGTATGATGCTGCAGTTTTAGCGGTATCAAATACTACCAAGCTGTGAAGCTAGGGTAGATCGTATTCCACAAGGTTTCTTCTAATTGACTACTCAAAGAAGCTGGCAAATTACTCAGGTTTAAACACTTAGTGCGTGGTGTGAGTTCCACGACTTCTAATCTAAGATGCAGGAAACTTAAAATGAACTTAAAAGACAGAATGATTTGTAGGTTTAAACAGACGACATACAAGCTTAGATTTCGAATCCCCCTTCGTTCACCAGAGCATTGGCAATCAACAGATCAGCGGTTTTCAATTCTCATTCAATCAATTTCTATACACCACCATAACTCCTGACCCTTAGGTTTTAGACCGGCGAACGTTCGCTCTATCCGATCTAACTACCAAGATTAATTAGCCGCCCGGGTACGGTCGCCTCTCGCAACGACTTAACTAACTGGTGCAATTACTAGTGATCTATGAGTTACTCTTGCAGTGGATTAACCCTAACCGGTTCCTACGAAAGGCACGCTCCAATTATAAGGTTAACTGGTTGAATTGATGTTCTAAAGTGAGGCGAGCGTTCGCTTCTATCCTCAGCTTAACAAGAATCTAAACTATGTGATCACGAAAGACAAGTTTTTTGATGTTTTAAAGCAGGGAAACTGTCTGGCGACAAACCCTAGCTCACACAAACCTTAATCTAGGCGATCAGCCAGAAAAGAAACACAAGAACAACGAAACTAATCTAGGCGTCAACTAGACGAGAAACGCAGAATAACAATCAAGAACAAACAACCATGCAAAGAGAAACTGATTGAACTTCGAATTTAATTACCGCTGATTCGTGACCGCTTTAAAGCCCTGGGTCACTTAGGGTTCATCTAATCTAAGCTCTACGAGTTTAGCTACTCATATATGACAAACAAGAATCAAAGACGACAGAAGGATTCATCTTATACAAACGAAGAACAGAAAAGGATCTGAAAAACCTAATTCCAGATGATCCGTGAAGCTCCGATCTTGAGAATCTTCAATTCCTAGCTCCGAGCGTCTTCCGGGATGGATTAACGGCGTCACGATCTCTCCGATAGCTCCGGAATACTCTCTCAACTCTCCTCAAGTCGTGGCTGATCTCTCTAGGTTCTATGTTCACAAATCTGGCTTCGAAAAGTCTATTAATACCCCCGAAAACCGTTTCCTTGTTGGAAAAGTGGAGAATTTCCCATCTGGGGAGCTTACACGGCGTGTAAGCTCACAGTGTATTTAGCTTACACGGTGTGTAAGCTCCAAAACGCAGCGTTTTGAGTTGGGCAGACTTCCAACTTGTTTCGATCATTCCCGCTCCGTTTGAACTCCGATTTGGTCTCCGTTTGAAGCGTTGGACTCGTGAGAGAGTCCTCTATAATGTGGTAACCTGGGGCTCAACATAAAAGCTCACAAAAAGGGTGAAAATAGCCGAGAAATAGACAATGTACGCACTAGGAGCCGATAATCACAAAGTTATGACAAATGCACCAAATACTCATCAAAATGGCATCAAAGGGTATGAAATGTTGCTTAAATGGGGTTGATAATCACGTCAAATCGAGTGTCATCAATGTAGCTGTTCATTGCGGTCCATTTACCATTCTGGCAGATTTTGTTGTTCTAGATACCCGAGAGATGGATGTCACTCACATCCTAGGACGACCATTTCTGACAACAGCTGGCGCAAATATCAATTGCAAACAAGGCTCGTTGACTTTTATGGTCAGAGGTGATAGTGTAACATTCTGCCTCAAGGATAGCATGAAATATTCTTCTGCACAAGATGATAAATGTTTTTCAATTGATGCTTTGGAGCTGGCTTCGGCCAGTTTTGTTACTAATGCCTTGACTAGCTGATGTGAACCGCTGTAATCGTTGGCAGACGACCCAACCACCGCAAGTCTTGAACCCTAGCTTGAGCTAACCGTCGGCACCGGGGCAGAAAAAGTACTAGGACCAGTCGGTTGCAATTAACCGAGAACCATGAGTGTCCGGTAGAATGGCTCCACGACAGAAGGGGATTACTTCTGTTGATAACACCGTTCCCTAAGCTATGCACGAGCAAGAACTTAAAAGGAATTAAGAGAATAAAGTTCTGATCTATGATTAATTCTGAAAAGGGTTTAGTTTACAATGAGGCCGAAGCCTCTTATTTATACTAGAGGAGCCGGGACATCCCCGCGGGTTCCTACTTAGGCTAAAAGTCGGAAATAATAAAGAATTAAACTAGAGTCCTATTTAGAATACTAAAAGGACTTAATTATTCCTAAATAAATGAAAACTAAAATAGAATTCCGAGTCCAATACTTAAAAAGGAATAAAACTAAAGAAACGTGCTAAAAACCCTAATTCGGCGGATCCGGTCGGGCTTGATGCTCACACGCGGTCCGGTTTAGGAAAGCCGGAGCCGCCATTGAGGTCGGGCTTGGAATTGGCGCCGGCGTCGGGTGCTCGGGCTTGGAAATGCATGGGGCTCCAGATGCTGGGCTCCGTCGGGTCTGATGCTGATGCTGATGCTGCTCGGCATCCGGGGTTCCTGCTCGACCGGCCCGATCGGTCTTCTTCTAACTTCTTCATTTCTCCCCATTTCTTCTCTCCTCCGGGGGGTGGCGACTGCCAGGCTAGGCTCCTATGCTTTTATGGGGCCTAGGGCTAATGCTAAACCTCCTAAGGCTCGGACCCTTTGTTGGCCCGGTGGTGAGTGCTGATCGGGGTCCTCCGGGGGTGGTGCCGGCACCCGTAGGGAGTCTTTCTCCGGGCCTTCTTCCTTCTGGTCCAGGCCTTTCCTTCCCTGCTTCTCCCAGTTGTCAAGGAGGGTCTTTAGAGGTTCTCCTAGTGTGGTCATCCGCTCCTTAAGCTCTTGAAAGCCTAGTCTTGGTGCTAGGGCTGACGTGGCGCTCGGGGCGGGTTGGTTGGAGCCTCTTTCAGGTGCTGCTCGGTCTTCTTTCGCCGGCACTCCTCTAGGAAAGCATCTAGGGGATCCCAGGGTTGTATAGCACCTCTTGGGTCCTTAGAATGAGTGCCAGAATTGCAAGGCAAGTTTGACCTCTTGGTAGCTTCGAGCGTCGGCGCCCAAGTTAGGGCTGGATGGGTCCGGACGCTCATCCTTGCTTGCTGGGCCCTTCGGGGAGGGCTTGTACTTGAACCTCACCAACTGATGAGGTTTTATAAACCTCTGTGGGGCTAGGCTAGGGGGCTGGCGAAAGCTCCAAGCACTTCTTATAAGGCTCTAAAGCCATTTCTCTCGTGGGTGACCCCGGCGAGGTGTAGGAATAGGAATTTTTAGCCGGTCGGCTGATCGGGATCACTTCATTCCCCTCTTCTTGTAAGGGATTCGTCCTTGAATCCCATTCTTTTCCAGTTCGGGTACTGAGTAGACGTCTCCATAAGTCGGTTGCTTGCGTAGTGATGTCGGGGGCATGATTCAGGTCGGTTCGCGGGCTGGGGTACTCGTTGGAGTCTGTGTCTGACCACGGCTCCGGGTCTTCTGAACTAGCACCATCAGTGCTCATGTTGTCTTCGGTCGACGGACTGTTCACCTTGATTTTAAGGCTCGTAGAAGACATAGGGGAGTACAGATCATCCCAGTGAAGCCCTTCCTCCTTGCATGGGTTCTCTTTTTGGCCGCCGCTTCTGTAGGTATGCGGATTCAGATTGGTGCCAGCCTCAGGAGTCGGTGAGACACCTCCTCTGTGTGCATCTCACGGATAGCCTCGATGTCCCTCGGTGGTCTAGGTGTGTCCGGGTGCTGTTCCTGCGCCAGTATAGGGCTGGCCATCGGATGTGCGGGTGCTGGCCAATAAGGCGCCTGGTGCTCGCTTGGGGTTGACCTGATGCTGGCCGAGTACTGTTCTAAGGCTGGTCCGATGCCGGGGATGTACGGTTCCACCAGGGCTCGGCGAACTTTAGGGCTGAGACCCAAGTCTCTAACGAACATCCCTGTGAATTTCTCGAGGCCTTTAGCCTCTACTTCTTCTCCACTCTTGGAGTCCTCTCCTTCTTCTTCTTTCATCTCTTCTTCTTCATCGTCGGTGATGACTTCTCCTTCTCTGAGCACCATGACCCGTTGGTTGGGGAATTCCCTTGCTACATGTCCTCATCCCTGACATTTAAAACATACAATGCCGCTAGGCCTAGGGTTAGTACTCGGTACAGTAGGGACAGTGCTTGGTGTTACCCGGTTGGCGGCAGGGCTAGGGTTTGACCTTCCTCCTTGGGCCCGGCTGGGGCCGGACTTCCACGGGGGTTGGCTGGTGCTGGTGGTGCCTCTCCAGGTACTAGTGGCGGGTGGTGTGGGCCTCTTCCCGAAGCCATTCTTGATTTCCCCCTCTACTTCGAATCGCCAAGGCCACTAGATCATCGTAGTCAACATAGTGAAGGATGTTGACCTGATGCATGATGTCCTTTTGTAGGCCGTTGGTGAATCTTGCTATCCGAGCCTCCTCATCTTCCTTCAGATCGAGTCTCGTCACGAGCATCTCGATTTCTTAATTGTACTCCTTCACAGACAGGCTTCCTTGCTTTGGGGTTTGTAACTTGGTGTGCAAGTCTCGAGTGTAAGCCGCCGGAACAAACCTCTTCCTCATTCTTCTTTTCAGCTCCCTCCAAGTTCTGATGGGTTCTTCTTCCTCTCTTTGAACTTGCCGTTGATACTGACTCCACCACAAGGCAGCATAGTCGGTGAACTCTATGGTGGCCACCGTGACTTTCTTCCTTTCGGAGTAGTTGTGGAAATCCAAGAAATCCTCCATGCTCCTCTCCCAGTCCAAGTACTCTTCGGCATTGGCCTTCCCTGCAAATTTAGGGACAGTGAGCTTGAGGCTGCTCACAACATCGTCGACGTCTTGGGGTGGTCTTCTGTCCCTCCGGTCTCGGTCGTCGTGTGGTCTCTCCCTTTCATATTCTTGCTCAGCCGCTCTCCGTTCCATCCGAGCTAGAGCTTCTGGTAGGGTGGCTAGGGTTTGAGTGATATTGAGTACGTTGGCCTCCATATTGTTCAGTCTTTCGTCTGCCATGTTAGCTTAAAAACACAGGGAAGCAAATATATCTATCTACCCCTCTTCTTAAGATCAACCTATAATGAACGGAAACTAGGGCCGATTGCCTTTCTTTTTGTTTTCTTTTCTGTTTCTTATGTATTTTCTAGATGACTCGTTGGCCACCGATTTTCCTTACAAAATTTGAATAAGAATGAAAAAAAGATGGGATTTTCTAGACAGATTTTCTAACAACAGGAACACGGAGAGATAGGGTTTTTTTTTCAAGGGTTTTCTTAAGACTGAAAGTAAAGATATGAATCCAGGGTTTCAAACCTGAAGACTGGGATAGATTTTGGTCCTCGTGTTGAACCGAAGCTCTGATACAAAAACTAATGTGAACCGCTGCAACCGTGGGCAGACGACCCGAACCACCGCAAGTCTTGAACCCTAGCTTAAGCTAACCATCGGCAACGGGGCGGAAAAAGTACTAGGACCCGTCGGTTGCCATTAACCGAGAACCCTGAGTGTCAGGTAGAATGGCTCCACGACAGAAGGGGATTACTTCTGTTGATAACACCATTCCCTAAGCTATGCACTAGCAAGAACTTAAAAGGAATTGAGAGAACAAAGTTCTGATTTAAGATTAATTCTGAAAAGGGTTTAGTTTACAATGAGGCCGAAGCCTCTTATTTATACTAGAGGAGCCGGGACATCCCCGCGGCTTCCTACTTAGGCTAAAACTCGGAAATAATAAAGAATTAAACTAGAGTCCTATTTAGAATACTAAAAGGACTTAATTATTCCTAAATAAACGAAAACTAAAATAGAATTCCGAGTCCAATACTTAAAAAGGAATAAAACTAAAGAAACGTGCTAAAAACCCTAATCCGGTGGATCCGGTCAGGCTTGATGCTCACGCGCGGTCCGATTTAGGAAAGCCGGCGCCACCTTTGAGATCGGGCTTGGAATTGGCGGGGGCGTCGGGTGCTCGGGCTTGGAAATGCAAGGAGCTCCAGATGCTGGGCTCCGTCGGGTCTGATGCTGATGCTGCTCGGCATCCGGGGTTCCTTCTCAACCGGCCCGATCGGTCTTCTTCTTCTAACTTCTTCATTTCTCCCCATTTCTTCTCTCCTCCCGGGGTGGCGACTGCCAGCCTAGGCTCCTGTGCTCTTGTGGGGCCGAGGGCCAATGCTAAACCTCCTAAGGCTCAGGCCCTTTGTTGGCCCGGTGCTGAATGCTGATTGGGGTCCTCCGGGGGTGGTGCCGGTGCCCGTAGGGAGTCTTCCTTCTAGCCTTCTTCTTTCTGGTCCAGACCTTTCCTTCTCTGCTTCTCCCAGTTATCAAGGAGGGTCTTTAGAGGTTCTCCTAGTGTGGTCATCCGCTCCTTAAGCTCGTGAAAGCCTAGTCTTGGTGCTAGGGCTGGCGTGGCGCTCGGGGCGGGGTTGGCTGGAGCCTCTTTCAGGTGTGCTCGGTCCTCTTTCGCCGGTACTCCTCTAGGAAAGCATCTAGGGGATCCCAGGGTTGTATAGCACCTCCTAGGTCCTTAGAATGAGTGCCAGAATTGCAAGGCAAGTTTGACATCTTGGTAGCTTCGAGCGTCGGCGCCCAAGTTAGGGCTGGATGGGTCCGGACGTTCATCCTTGCTTGCTGGGCCCTTCGGGGAGGGTTGTACTTGAACCTCACCACCTGATGAGGTTTTATAAACCTCCGTGGGGCTAGGCTAGGGGGTTGGCGAAGCTCTAAGCGCTTCTTATAAGGCTCTAAAGCCCTTTCTCTTGTGGGTGACCCCGACGGGGTGTAGCAATAGGAATTTTCAGCCGGTCGGCTGACCGGGATCACTTCACTAGCGATCTGCTAGAGTTGTGTTTGATTTCAGGTATGGAGAACAGCTCCAATGGCAAGAGGAGCTCGCCGATCAGAAATCGACATCGACAACTACTTCTACGCTATCACCTCTTGAGCGTTCACCCAACCGGATCACTACCTCGTATGAACAGCCGTTAGAACTCACACTAAAGGAACGCCTAGATCATTTGAAATATGCATTCTTAGGAAAGGAGTGTCAGCTGCCAGTTATCATCAATTCTTCGCTCTCATCCGGACAGAAGAAGGAATTAGTCAAGCTGTTAAAGAAACACATTCGGGCTATAGCCTGACAACTATCCGACATCCGAGGAATCTCCGAGATGTTCTGCAAACACTGGATAGTGGTAGATGAGGAGTTCAAACCGGTAAGACAACCACAACGCCGGTTGAACCCGATGATGCAAGATGTCATGAAGAAGGAAGTCCTGAAGCTCCTTGACACCAGGATTATCTACCCCATCGCCGATAGTCCTTGGGTCAGCCCGACTCAAGTCGTTCTAAAGAAGGGAGGGATCACGGTGATTTCTAATAAGAAGGGCGAGCTTATTCCTACCCGCACCGTCACAAGATGGAGAGTCTGCATCGATTATAGACGCCTCAATGATGCAACCAAGAAGGACCACTTTCCATTACCATTCATTGATCAGATGCTTGAAAGGTTAGCTAGCCATGAATATTACTATTTCTTGGATGGGATGTCTGGATACTTCCAGATTCCGATAGAGCTCGACGACCAAGAGAAAATGACCTTCACTTGCCCGGTTGGTACCTTTGCTTATCATCGTATTCCCTTTGGATTGTGCAATGCTCCGACCACTTTTCAGAGATGCATGCTTGCTATCTTTGGGGATTTGGTAGAGAACTTCGTGGAGGTGTTCATGGACGACTTTTCTGTCTATGGTGATTCATTCTCTCATTGCCTGGCCAACTTGGACAAGGTGCTAGCTCTATGCGAAGAGACGAATCTAGCTCTAAGTTGGGAGAAATGTCATTTCATGGTGACCGAAGGTATTGTTCTCGGTCATAAGATATCTTGACTTGGAATAGAAGTTGACCGCGCCAAGCTTGAAACCATTGATAGCCTTCCGCCACCCTCCTCAGTCAAGATGGTTCGGAGTTTCTTTGGTCATGTTGGGTTCTATCAGAGATTCATTAAGGATTTCTCCAAGATAACTCTCCCTATGACTAAACTCTTGGAGAAGTCTTGGAGAAGGATACACTGTTCGTATTTGACAAGGCGTGTCTTGATGCCTTTGAGATCTTGAAAACCCAGCTCACCACTGCACCCATCCTCACGACACCGGATTGGAGCCTTCCATTTGAAATCATGTGCGATGCTAGCAACTTCGCGGTTGGGGCCGTTCTGGGACAGAGGAAGGAAAAGAGATTCCATCCAATCTACTTCACTAGCAAGACTCTTAATGATGCTCAACGCAACTACACCACAACAGAAAAGGAGCTCCTGGTGATTGTTTTCTCATTCGACAAATTCAGACAGTATCTGGTGCTCTCACATACCATAGTCTACACTGATCATGCTGCGCTGCGCCACTTACTGGCAAACCAAGACTCAAAACCTAGGCTGATCCATTGGGTTCTCTTACTTCATGAATTTGACATAGAGATCAAGGACAAGAGGGGAGCACAAAACGTAGCAGCCGACCACATATCTCGACTCGAGGAATCTCAACCAGGTAAGTCTTCTACCTCTCCCATCGATGATTCTTTCCCTGATGAGTTGTTACGTTTTGAGTATGAAGAACAGGTAAATAACATAGCCATTGAACCATAGGTAATCCATCACGCTCAGACCTTGAGTAATGCGACTACACCAAATGAGCCATGGTACGTGGCCACCGCCAACTTCCTCGCCTCCGGTACCATTCCAGAAGAGTTCAACCACAACATGAGAAGAAGGTTGATCAATATGTCCAAGTTATACTTCTGGGATGACCCCTTCTTATTCCGAATCAAAATCAACGGAATGATCAAAAGATGTGTTTCTCTGGAAGAGGCAGCCGACATCATGCGACAATGCCATGAAGGCCAGTTCGGAGGCCATTTCGGAGGGAATCGAACCGCACGAAAGGTACTGGAAGCCCGAATTCTTTTGGCCGACTATATTTCGCTACTGTGATGAATTTGTCCGCCATTGTGATGCATGCCAGAGGTCAGGTAACATTTCAAACCGCAATGAGATGCCTCAAAATATTTCATTGACTGTTGAAGTTTTTGATGTTTGGGGGATTGATTTCATGGGACCTTTCACACCCTCCAACGAAAATAAGTATATCCTTGTAGCCGTTGATTATGTTTCTAAGTGGGCAGAGGCAGAAGCCCTACCCACTAATGATTCAAGAGTGGTAGGGAAGTTCCTTCAACATCTTTTTCACGCGTTTTGGCTCCCCACGTTTCATTATAAGCGATTGGGGCACCCACTTCCATGGACACTTCTATTGGGTTTGCAAGCGTTTCGGCGTCACCCATCGGATGTCTACCGCTTATCATCCTCAAGCTAATGGTCAAGCGGAAGTGACTAACCGTGAGCTCAAGCGGATTCTTGATAGAACAGTTGGCCGGTCTCGAAAGGACTGGTCATCTAAGCTCGATGAGGCCTTATGGGCGTACCGAACTGCATTCAAGACTCCTATCGGTACTTCTCCATATCGGCTCGTTTATGGCAAGGCATGCCATCTACTAGTCGAGCTTGAGCACAAGGCGTTCTGGGCTATTAAAGATCTAAACCTGCGTCCCGAGTTTGTAGGGGATTAAAGATTTATGCAGATAGATTAACTCGCGGAACACCGCCTGAACGCCTACGAGAGCACGAGGCTTTATAAAGAACGAACCAAGCGGATTCACGATTCTCATCTAATAGAACATAAGACATTCTACGCTGGAGACCTGGTCCTTCTATATAACTCACGCCTGAAGCTCTTTCCCAGGAAGTTAAAGTCTCGTTGGTCCGGTCCCTATACAGTCGTTAAGCAAACACTGCTGGGAGCTGTCGAGATAAAAGGCCCCGATCAAGTACCCTTTATGGTCAATGGTCATAGGCTCAAGAGGCACCTCCAAGGTTTAGTTGCTGCCCTGATCGACGTTCACCATTTCAACTCGACCCCGTGACAGCCATCCAGGTATCGTCCAACTCAAGGACGTTAAGCCAGAGCGCTTCGTGGGAGGCAACCCACGGCTGGAGTCAGTTTTTAAAATTTTAAGTCAATCTCGTTTTAGAGTCGGTTCGGGGGAGCCAAAAGTGTCTTTTGTGTGTTCTTATATTTTTCTTGTGTGTGTCGTGTGTCCTCGGTTCAGTTCTAGTTCGTTTGGGACTGTTCTGACCTTTATTGTTTTTGTTTTGATTTTTCAAAGTTTGCCAGAATTTCATAAAATTTTGTTAAAGCTGCAGGTCATAATTTTCGGCAAAAATTGCACTTCTTTTCGCCGAAAACTTTTTCCTTAAAATCTCCTGTGATTTTTTACCAGATTTTAACTTACTCTTCGGGAGAAAAGTTCATACTTTTCGCTGTAAACTTTTCTTAAAAATCCGGCAGACTATTTTCAAAAAAATTATGTTCGGCGAAAACTTTATTCTTTTCGCCAAAAACTTTTGACAAATCCAGAAAAATCTTTCCCCTTTAATAACGATTTTCGGCCGAACAATCTCTCTCTCTCCCTCTTTTCGTGCCGCGCTTTACCCCCCCCCCATTCGCCACCGATTTTCACGCCCTGCCGCCACCCGATTCTGACTGCCACCGCCACTGCCGCTCGCTTCCCCTCTCTCCCCTGAGCATTTCGACATATAGATAGCCCCAATCGGAGCTCTAGAGCTTCAGTTCTACCGAAACCAAGTTTTTTCGAATTTCTTCCGTTTCGTCGATTTCCGTTCGTTTTCAGCCACCATGTCTTCAAGGTAAGTTGTTGGGTTTTACATTCCGAATCTTTTGACATATAGAATGCTGAATTTTGTTGGGTTTGACTTTGGTTGACTTTTCAGCTTACCTCGATTGCGTGCATGCTGTTTCGGTGTGATTTGTGCAGAATTGTTTGAACATAGTTAATAAAGTATGCTTAAGGATTTTTGTGTTATGATTGATGTTTTTCGAACGATGATTGCCTTGTTTTCTTGACGATTTTCTTACGACATTGTCGTTCTGCAAGCTTGCGGTTTGACTTTTCTATTCTTGGAGCCAATTTGAATGCCCTCTTCAATTCTTTCCGTGCCTATTGATTATTGATTAGCGTGGATCTTTTGAGTGTGCCTTGGGATACCCTTTTATCGTGGCTAGCTATGCTTATTTGCTGAATCTGTTACGGTATTGCTTTGTCATACTTGGCGACTTTAGCTCTATTTGTGTAATATGTGTTGCCTGGTTGTTGGGCTCTAATTTCGGATTTTTGGTTTATTCCCGCTCGGTTGTCTTCACTTCCTCGTGAAGTTGAGGTTTCCAATTAGGTGTGGGGTGAGGCTACTCTTGTTCTCACCGGGTTGTTTTGAGTTTCTCCTTTTAGGAACCCTGGCAAGTTTAAGATTACTAGTGCCGACAGAGAGCAACGAACAAAGGCCAGATTGGACAAAGCTCCAACACCCTCCTCGTCTGCCCAAGAGCCGTGAATCCAGAGGTCCATCCACCATTACCGCCAACTTCAATTCCCTCTGAGGACCCTCATCCGTTCATTTTCGCCCTTCCTCCTGCACACCGGGTGACCTACGACAAGATCAAGGGCATTCCTCCTGCCAGGGTGGCCATCGTCTCTTTAGACAGCATCAGGAGTCATCACTTGGGATGGTACGCCAGCGTCACCCGTGCCCTCGAGCTATCCAGTCTGAGCGCTCTAACGACATCCGGCTCCACCTGCCCTCTGGTCACCCTCCATGAATTCTGGAGCTTATTTGAGATGACCACCCAAAAGCCTCATCGGCTCCACAAGTACATACGCTTCCGTCTCGGTGGTGTCCAGTACGATCGGACCCTCGATGAGTTCGCACTCCTCTTTGACCCCAATGCCACCCTCCCAGATGATTCCCTGGGCTTTGAGGAGATGATCTCGGTGACACATCACCCATATCCAAACGTATGGCGCTTCATCTCCGGTGAGCCTGAGCCTGACCCCAGCCGCGCCACTGTAGGTAACATCGCTCATCCCCTCTTGAAATTCCTTCATTATGTTTGGACTTGTTCTCTGTGTTATTGCAGCAAGGAAGCTCGCCACCACATCTCTCTAGAAGAGTTCATCCTATTCCGTGCCGTCAAAGAGCTCGGCTGCCTTCACCCAGGGTGGTGGCTAGCCCGGTTCTTTCATAAGCGCACCACTACAAAGAAGCTGCCCACCGCTCTTCCTGGCGGTCCTTTCGTCTCTTGTCTGATTGACAATCTAAAGATCTGTGACAAGTGGGACCCCATCCTTCCCAGCACCGAGGTCGATTACATTGGAGCAGAGCTCGCCATCGCGCGTGGCCTCGACCTCTCAGTCAGTCTCGACTTCTACTCACCATTCTCGGCCTCAAATTTTCCCACACCGGTGCATGCTCCACAACCATTGGGCCCGCACGATGAGCGACTAGCTCGCATCGATAAGTGGCAACAGGACTACTCCTCTGGTTCCCATCAATGGCAGAAGGAAAGGGTAGAGCACGAGAAGACACAGGATGCTAGGTGGCTACTCCTTCAATAGTTCATGACCGAGCAGAACACGCGTCACCAAGCAGAGCTGGCCTGGCGGCAGCAAGTGAATCAATAACTCGGCATCGCACCACCCCCACCTGAGGGGCAGTGATCAGGTCATATCGTTCCCTTTTCGTTTCTTTCCATTTCTTCTTTTCGGATCTCGACCCATCTTTTTCTGTGTGGATCTGGGACACTTGTCCCAGTATCCTTTTGATCTTTTGTTGTTTTTGTTGCCTTAGAAACTTGAGTAGCTCCTCCGGTCCGCTCCGGACCCTCCGTGTTCCTCCCCTACATCGACCATCTCGTTCCAGGTTCTCCGTATCTCTCTATCCCGATTTAGTCATGTGAGGACACAGAACCGTCTAAGTGTGGGGTAGGATGCTAGGATTATGCATGATCTTGCTTGATTTCTTGTGATTCTGTGGTTCATTCTGATTCCTCTAGCTTAGAATTGCTCGATTCTTGACTTGTGATGTTAAGTTAGTTTTCAATTTTTCATAATGATGCTTAGACTGTTTAACCTAGAACCTGTAACCAACTTGCTTGCATCGATGCTAGATCTCCTGGTTAGAACAGAAAGCTTTATCACTCTTGTAGTTTTTCAATCTGATTACATGATAATGACTGAATCCGACTAGCAAACCAACTGTGAGCTTTTGATCCATTGCACATTAAATTGCAATTTCAATTCTTTTTGAGTGGCTTTCTCGTACTTTGAATGAGTTAGAATTTGCATTAGACTAATTCGAGACCACACGATGACACGAGTTCTAGGAGGATAGAGGCACCTAGTTGAAGCTACTTAAGCCAGATAGCCAACCTAACGTTAAATCCATTAGGTATAAACCCTTGAGCTTGGCCTTTCTTTGGGTTCGTTATACATTACAGCTAATCCCCATTTTTCATCACCCCGTTGATCCCTTGCGGTTGTAGTTCTAGATTAGCCTACCAGAAGTCAGTTTGTGGTAACTTGCCTATAGCCATTAAACAGGTGGTCTTAGCTATTATGTCCAAAAGTGTAAACCCCTCTAGCAACTAAAAGAAAATCGGCACAAAAAAGAGAAAAAGTTCAAAGTTTCAAAGTTTACAGTATAGTTCAAAAAATTCTTCTCCCTACATATGGAAGAACGAAGTCAAAAGAAAATGTGAAGAAAAATTCAGAAAAAAGAAAATCTGAAAAATAAAGTGCTAGGTTGCTCGAGGGTGTCATAGGACGAGCGTACACCATTCCACTCGTGTCTGGTTAGACGGTAGGAAGCCATAGGCTAGATTCGAGGGAAGCTAGTCGAAAGCTGTACCGCACCAAAGCCGATTCCTTCATTCATCCCTTCATCCATCTCATTATAAACCCGGGTAGTGTAGAAATCGTTACAGTCCCTTGCAAAAGTCCTTTTGACTAGTTACTTGTGTTGTCAAAGTGGTGGAGATTGTGGTTGAATTGCAAACATATGACATATTTCAGTCGGGAAAGTAACTGAGAGCATAAACACGCCCCTAAACACAGAGCGCAAGAGTCCCCTTGTACCAAATATTATCTGTGTGAGAATTCTGGTCGGTTAGGTCAGATTCGTGCATGATTTGTGGTTACTTATTGTGTGTAGATAATTAGTGAGACCAGGTTGTTTGGCTGACATGTGAGCATGTTAGGTCACTTGTTCTAGAAGTAGCAGTTTAATAATTCATTGTGATTTCTTGAACCTTAACTTAATCGATCGTGTCATTTGTGAATCCCAGTGCGTTCTAGTTCAGTTTGCTTGAGGACAAGCAAAGGCTTATGTGTGGGGTATTTGATGACACTCGATTTTACGTGTTTATCAGCCTCATTTAAGCTACATTTTCTTGCTTGAATCTCGGGTTTTAGGGTAATTTAGCATGTTTTCACCTAAATGCTCTAATTCATGCCGTTTTGGTTACTTTGGCCCGTTATGGGTCTATTTGATGGTTTTCTAGTGCTTTTGAGAATGCACAGATTTTTTCCGTCAATAAAATAGCCACAGACGAGCTCGAGAAGCAAAGGAACCTTAAGGAGTGGCCCGGAATCGATCCAGAAGTCAACCAAGTCTGAAGGAAGCACTGCCCGGTCATTAACCAGAGTTTTCGGCGAAAACTCTAAAGTCTTCGCCGAAAAGTATGCAGACAGTTTTACTGCCAACTGGGAGAAATCAGTCCTCACTGAAAACTCCAAAGTCCTCGGTCGAAAACTAAGGCACAAGATGGTTAGTCAGAGATAGAAGACTCAGCTGGGATTTCACCTAAAGTCTTCGGCGAAAACTTTGAAGTTTTCGCCATATCTTTTTCGGCTGGGCTTCAAAATCCTACAAATACAGGATCGGCGGCCACATTCAAAACACACTTTACCTTGGATTAATTTCCAGACTTAGAACAGTTCGGGAGAGAGTTTAGAGAGCTTAAGGAGCGAGGAAGAGATCGTAACGCCATCCTTCCCTCTTGAAAAGCTCGGTGCTAGGAGTTGAGGATTCAGGAGATTGAAGCTTCACAGACTCATCTGAAATTAGGTTTTGCAGTTCTTCTATGTTCTTCCTGGTTAAAGATGTATTCTTTGTTTGTCATCAATTCTTCTGTTTCGAATATGAGTAGCTAAACTCATAGATCTTAGATTAGATGAACCCTAAGTGACCTAGGACTTTAAAGCGGTCACGGATCGGCGGTAATTAAATTCAGTTTCAATTAGTTTCTCTTGCATTGTTGGTTTGTTCTTCACTGCTTTATGTTTCTCTTTCTGGTTTGGCCACCTAGTTAGGATTCTAGTTAAGCTGAGGATAGTAGCGAACGTTCGCCTCACTTCAAAACACCAAATTAACAGTTAACCTATTCATTGGAACAATTTCTCTTTGTAGGAACTAGTTAGGGTTAATTCACTTCAAGAGTAACTCATTAATCATTAGTAATCGTGCCAGTTAGTTTTCCGTTGCAGAAGCGAACGCACGAGTGGTCAATTAATCTTGGGAGTTAGATCGGATAGAGCGAACGTTCGCCAGTCTTAAACCTAAGGGTCAAGAGTTATGGTGGTGTCTGAGAACTGAATGATTCTGTTTTGAAAACCGCTGGTCTTGTGATCGCCAATGTTCTGGTGATCTTAGGGGGAATCAAAATCTAAGCTTGTCTGTCGTCTTCTTAAGTCAACCAATCTTTCAACTATTTTCTATTTCATTTCTTATTTTCCTGCTTTATAATTTAGAAGTCATGGAACTCACACCGCGCACAGCTTGTGATTTAAACCTGAGTAATTTGCCCTTCATATTTGAGTAAACGATTAGAAGAGACCTGTGAAATACGATCTATTTTACTTTGTGCTCGATAGTTATTTGATTGCATGCATTACAACGTTCATGACCAGCCCCACTCCCAGCGACAGCACCGGCCCACCGCCCAGCGCCAACACCAGCACCGTCCCCAGCTCAGGTCCAGCGCCTAAAGCCCAGCCTCGGAGCGCCCCCAACACCGGCGCACCACCAGGCCCTAGCACCTGGAGCGGCCCTTGCGCCTAGCACCGACACCGTGTCCCAGCACGAGCCCTGGTTCGTGCCTCAGCACGAGCTTAGGTACCAGCCCCGGTACCCACAGGCGCCCGAGCCCGGAGCCCTCGTACCAGCCCAGTTACGACCCGATGCCCTGAGGAGCGCCCAAGAATTACTAGGTCAAGTCCTACACGCCCTAGTCATTATTTTCAAAAATTCTAAAGGTGCACCAGGTACGAATTCGAGGACGAATCATTTCCAAGAAGAGGGGGATGATGTGATCCTGGCCACCAAGATCGGTGTGGACACGACACCACGGGCACCAGACCTGAACCTCCCCATGTCAACATGGGATGGCGGAACAGGAAAAGAGAATCAAAGAGAATTTCCCTTACTGGAAGGGAAATACCCCATACCTAGAGCCCCAATATCAAGCCTTAAGGAAAATACCGAGCGGGCTCCAGCACTAATGCTGGGCCGAGAGTACACCGGCCTCAGGCCTACACCAACACCACCCCGAAGCCTAGAAGAGCCCAAGCCCCAAAGCTAGAAGACGCCCCTAGGAGGATGCTAATCCTCAGACAGGCACTAATGTCAGCTCCTACTCCAGCTAGAGTTATATTGATGACCCGTCAGGAGCTGATGCTGATACCAAGCTCAGACCTGGACCCCGGGCCGAGCTTAGCACCCAGCCTAGGCCCCAGATCGACTACTATGAGCCCCAGAGCCCAACGAGAACTAAAAGACACTTAGGAGGAATCCTTGAAGAGCTGGCCCAGATAGAAGCAAAAAGGCCCGGACAGAACTAAAGAAGGCCGAAAGCTGAGCCTACCACAGGCGCAGGGCCCATGCCAGCGCCCGCGCGAGGAGCTATTTTGGCCCAGCCAACAATTGGCCCGTGCCTTTTGGGATTTTCCAAAGGCATTGGAATCCTTATGGCCCCAGGATGAACCTCCAACAAGCCTCGTTGGAATTGGAGTTGGAAGAAAGGAGATGAAGCTAGATCGAGTCCAAATGATGCATGGCCTAAGCATCAAGGAGTGGAGCCTGGATGCTGATCCGAGGAAGTCAATGCTCGGAGCTACGATCAGGCCACCACCTGAGCCTTATCCAAGGAGGTATGGCTGACCATCCATGATACGGGAGAAGAAGAGAAGATGCCAAGTACATTCAAACAAGAAAACCTAATCAAGCTAGGATTCGGTTTTGGACAGATTCCTAGTCTGACAAAGATTGACAGATTTGGGATACATGGAGACAGAATTTGGGCTGATGTCCAACATGAAGGTTGAAGCCCATGACGTCTACTAGTGATCTACCAAAGGGATTAATTTTACGAATTTATTCGGTATTTAATTGGCTGAATCTTCCAGAACCGTTTAGCTGTTTTTTAGGAATTTTCTAGCTTTCTTTTTAGGAGTTTTTGTTTAGGAAGGAGTCATTTCCTTTGTAGGATTGTAAGTCCGAATTTTGATTTTTTTTTAGGTTATTTTAGGATTAGTTTAATTCCTTTTTAGTGGCTCAAGTAGGACTCTTTTTATTTCTTTATTATTTTAGTAGTTAGTTTCATCGGGGAAAAGGAGAGCCTGTTCTCCCTTCCTCACCTATAAATAGAGGCCTTCACCTCTCTTGTAAGACAACTTTGAATCAAATAAACCCCTTTTTCAGAACTTTGTTCTATTCCCTTCAAGCCTTTGCTCGTTGTTGCATTGCTTAAGGTTGGCTTATCATCAAGAACATCCATCTCTTGACGTGGCGCCCTCGACTTGATACTTGTGGTTTCTAGCTCCCCTTATAGCTAGTGGGTCAAAGTCTGATCCCATCCCGGTTCTGAAGGTTTCTACTTGTTTTTTGAAGATCAGCTTGCGGTGATTAGGGTCGTCTGCCCACAATTGCGGCGGTTCACATTAGTAGTCAAACACTTTGGTTTCACGCAAAGCCAAGCAGATCATACCATGTTTGTCAATCATGTACCCAATAACAAACTTGTTGTGCTTATTGTGTATGTAGATGACATAATTGTCACCGGAAATGATGAGGTGGTAATCATGTTGATTAAGAAACAGCTTGCTACAGAGTTCGAGATCAAAGACCTCGGGATGCTAAGATATTTCCTTGGTTTGGAGTTTGCGAGATCCATTGAAGGATTGTTCATCAGTCAAAGAAATACATCTTGGATCTATTGGAGGAAACTGGGATGACTGGTTGCAGACCTGCCGAGACTCCTATGGAGGCAGCCCTAAAGCTTAGGCCTAGTGGTAAGAGTGAAGTGAAAGATCAAGAGCTTTATCAACTCTTGGTCGGGAAACTGATTTATTTGGCTCACACACGACCAGATATTACATTTTCAGTGAGTGTGGTGAGTTTATTCATCTATGCCCCAGGTGCAATCCACTTCGACGCAATATACCGAATACTACAATACCTCAAGGGATCTCCAGGAAAGGGGCTTATGTTCAAGAAACGTAACGGTCTCCCAACTGAAGCTTACACCGATGTTGATTTTGTAGGGGATTTGAATGACAGAGATCAACATCAGGTTATTGTACTTTTGTTGGAGGCAATCTAGTTTCATGGCGAAGCAAGAAACAGACTGTTGTGGCGAGGAGCAGTGCTGAAGATGAGTTCCGTGCAGTTGCTCATGGAATTTGTGAGGTTATATGGGTAACACGGTTGCTGGAAGAACTACGGATCAGTATACTAAAACCAATCCGATTATACTGTGATAACAAGGATTTTGTAATCGCTCATTACCCGGTCTTGCACGATTTGATGAAACATGTTGAAATTGACAAACACTTTATCCAGGAAAAACTGGATTGTGGCCAAATCTACATGCCATGTATCTCAACTACATAACAGGTTGCAGACATCTTCATGAAGAGTCTCTACAAGGGTCAATTCACATATTCACTAAACAAGCTTGCCATGGATGATATCCACGCACCAGCTTGAGGGGGAGTATTAGATGATTTGAATAATATATTATTTACAGCTAGTAGATATTTTCTGTTAAGCACATTAGGGGGAGTGTTAGATTATCTGAATAATATATTATGTACAACTAGTAGATATTTTCTGTTAAGCACATTAGGTAGTCGTGTGATTGATATCCCTAAATTATAGGAATTGAATTCTATCCTAGGTTGTATATATTTCTCTGCATTATCAAGAAAATAAGCAGAACATTATCATCTGTAAATACGATTATTCTCTTGGATACATGAGTCTTCGATTCGTTGGAATCACTTCTTGATGACCGGTCAGGCCGGCTGACGATGGAACGAGGATCTCCTCCTTGATTGATTTCGTCATTGGCTTCTCAATTACCGAATCTGGTTATGTTTGGTTTGGTTTTTTTCCTTTGTTTTCGGTTCAATCTGATTGGTTTCTGGGTGATTTTTCTATTTGTTGTTGGTTCATGAAGTTTTTTTTTGTTTGTTGTGGGGTTTTGTGTTTGCTTTCAATTCAAACTCTATCCAAAAGACTTGCAGCCTCCCTTATTTAATACCACTTCTTCGCCTTGGGTAATTACTTATTTTAAAACTTTATTAGTTTGCTTCGGTTGGAGAATTCTTTTTTTTTTTTTTTTTGCCGTTGGGGTGGTTGGAGAATTTTTTTTTTTGCCGTTGAGGTGGAGAATTCTCTGCACTGTATTTTGGTTCTAGGTGATCTTGGTCGTTTCTCCCCCTTCTCCTTAGTCTAGGTGATCTTGGTTCTCTCGTCCATGGGAAGTTCGACAAAAAAATAATTATTGGAAACCTCATAATAGGCAATGTTTTTATTTTCGTTAATTTTTTCATCCAAGTTAGCAAATTATATTCGGAACTTTCCTTTTTCTATTTTTTTGGAGTGATTTATGTTTGACTCATTAATTTTGATTTTCGTATTACTATTGAGATTTAATCTTTCCAATTATTCCACTATTTTATTGGTTACCAAAAAGATTAGTTCAAGTCTGATTTGGGTAAGACGACATAGGCAGAGGATTTTGAAGTGTAATTGAATAATTTAACAATCAACGGGATTGGACAAAAATAATTAACAAGTAAGTTTTTCTTTGGGAAAGTCTCAATCAATATGATACCTATATTATTCTGCTATTTCCGTAGGATTAGAACATCTACAGCATTCTAATTTCTCCCTTTTTTCTTTGCACTTTTTTTTTTTTGCATAGACAGCTCCTCGCGGAGTGGCAAAAACAGTCATCACAAATAAGAAAGGAAAATCAAGTCCCAACCCAAGAAGTCATATCTACCTCCATGATTCCTGGGAGGTTTGACAGGGCCATGCGAGCCATGGAATAGGCGGCCCTGTTACCTGAACGGTGAACCGTCATGAAGCGCCAAGCAGGAGCTCCTTTTTGCAGCTGCAAAATTTCTTCTACAATAGCCCCTCCTGGGTTGGAAAGTACCTGACTAGCCAACAGCTTCGTTGAAACTAGTTTTGCATCTCCTTCAATGTCCACCTGCAAAACTCCGGCCCACAGACACCAAATACACGCATCTCGGAATGCTAACAACTCAAACACAAATGGATCTACAATACCTGGATACGTAGTGCCTATTGCACGCAGGACAACCCCGTCCGAGTTCCGAAGGACCCATCCCGAAGACCCACCAACGTTGGGACGAACGGCGCCTCTTCTGCAATTTATAATTGTGTTAACATATTTGTGATTTTGTTAAAAAATAAAAATATGTATAGATTATTTTTTTTCGTGGAAGCTCCAGATATGGAGGACTAGGTCGTGCACCATCCTAACTAAAAAAAAGGGAAAAAAACGAAAAGAAAAAAGAGGGAGGGGTTAGGGGTGGGGTGTGGGTGGGGGGGGGGGGGGGGTCGGGAGAGTTGACTTAAAGGAAGAGCCTAAAACCTAAGGCTAAGCCCTTAATTTTGATGTTGGACTGCAAAGAAAGAAGATTATACATAAAGAAATTATGGTGCAAAAAGTTAAGCGTAAATTTAACCATATCATGTGTATTTGAATTTCTTGTTCTTTAACGGTTTTATAAATCACTCTCCAGACATCCTTTTAAAAAGAATTTGTATTTCCTGGATAATAATCATTGTCAATAGGTGAGAATTGTTAGGATAAAAAAATTCGACCATGTATCTGTTCAACGCCACCTTCTATTATTAAAATATGTAAAGTCGAGATTCTTATCCATAAAAAAACATAGAATTAGGAGCTAATTTATCATTTGAGGATTTTGATCTTTTACCTTCCATTTCTGGAAAAAAAATTGAAAATTAACATTACATTCGTATTGAACCAAAAGACAAATCCTATGATTAATTATTAACATTGAAAGGAAAAATTTCCAGCCGGCCTTTGAAATTAAAGACAACATAGAAAAGTAGCACCTGTATTAGTTTTCCTTTCCCGGTGCCTTTGCTCGACCCCGGCGTTCCTCGCCGGCCGTTGTCACCACGTTCTCGCCTCTCTTTTTGCTCTTTTTCGTCCTTTCTACTCTCACACTTCGGCTGTTTCTCCTCGTCCCGGTCCCTTTCGTTGTTTTGTGTGGTTTCCCTTCCGTAAGTTGGCCTTTGGGGTCAAACGGTTGTGGCTCGATGACAGTCACGGGTTTCCCGTTGTCTGATTTACAGGCTCGACTGAGTCCTGAGTGCGTCTTTATGCGTATTTTCTTCACTTGTGTTTCAGGTTCTGGCTTTCGATCATGATGGAGTTTTTGGCCGTTCATGCGCCACATTACATTTGGAGATTTCTCTTCGCCAACGGTTCTCAATTGAATATCGCCTGGAGACCCCATCCTGCGGAACCATTCCCCAGTCAAATCCGGCGTCCTTCCGTCAACATCATCTCAGACCTTATCGGTGATTCTCGGAAGGGCGCTGACCACCTTCCTTTTTCCCTCACGGACGACGGCCCCCTCTCATCAACGCTGGTTGGTTCGTTCTTTCAAACCGAGTCGGTTGGTTTTCCTGCTCTTTTGAAATTTCGGTTTGGCCCAGGTGTTGCGGTGGTTTGTTATTATTGTTAGGATGGTTATCCAGTTCCTTTTATTTCTACACGTTTGATTGGGTTATTTGAATTTGTTTAAATTTCAACCACGTTCTGTACGCACTCTCTCCTTTATTATTATTAATTATTTTATTTTTTTTGTTTTCTTTTCTTTTTTCTTCTTTTTCTCACACTTCTTTTAGCCGGAGTTTTAATTTTTTTTCTTTTTTTTTTGGTTTTTTTGGTTTTTTTTTCCCTTTTATGTTTTGTGTGTGGTTGAAATAATGTCTTTTTTGTTAAAGATTTTTGGTTTAGACACAAGTGAGACGGATCAAATTATTGTTTAAATTATTCATTTTTCTTTTTGTGTCACCCAACCCCCACCTCTCTCCCTCCCCCTTTCTCCCTTAGTCTAGGCGATCTTGGTACTCTCTTCCGTGGGAGTGCTCGACCAAAAAAAAAATTATTAACATTGAAAGGAAAAAATTAGATGAAGAAAAAATGCACGGCAATTCAATGCCAATTTGTTTTAATTTGGGAGAAATTATAGGGGAAAATCAACCATTCAATCAAAAGGAAAAAATTAAAATGTAATTAGTAATTAATCTGCATTATTGTGCTTTAATTAGCTGATGGAGGTGACTAATATTTACAATCCGTTTGTTTAAAGAGGAAAGAAATTAAAAAGGTAATAATTGTACTAATGGTAAGTTAATTACCAAAATTATGTCCATTACATTTACCATTTTTAGATTGTACCTTTATCCAATATGGAAACCGAATAAAAGGTCCATAATTATCTACAATGAATTTTCTTAGGCCCTAATTCCGCTCTAGAAAAAATCTTTGAAATAAATAATTTGGAAAAAACAATCAGAAATTATATTCACAATCCTGTAATAAATGATGTTGTCCAAGAAGGAAGGTTCGTCGCCGGCGAAATTTTTCGAGGAAACGACCAAAGCCAAAAACACATTCAGAACTTACCATATCAATCACCAATTTTGAGGAAGGTCTTGATGATGAAAAAGGAAAGAGAGGAAATCATTCTTTTGTATTTAAAATATAGAATTAATGTGCTTAATCAGCGCACATAATTCGCTTAATAAACGCCCTGTCAAATGCCAATTAATTCTGGTTACCAATTTTTAAAATCAAAGTTAATTACTATAATTACTATTTTCATCATCTTCTCCGTCGCCGGTGAATCGAAGTTTATCGGCCAAGTCACGAAACCCACCCGCCTGAAGAACAGAAAAAAAATCATCTCACATACTAACATACGTAATCCCCAATTTTTAACCAGGTACACGTCTTTCTTAAAAAAAATTGACGGGAAAAAAACAATTCAACACCTCACTTGGGAGGGACTAATCGGACATTATCCGGATTACCGGAATAGGTTGAACCCTATCCGTATTCAAAACCGTTTAGTGAAAGCAAGTCTCACCACTTATTGCTTTTTCAAAGGAAGAAAAATGAGGAAAAATGAACCTGCTTCACGATTCCAGATTCAAAGCCTTCCTGACTTTGAGCAGTCCCAGATGATGATGATGGGTAATTTCTGACACATCTTCTCTAAGCCTCGCCATCCCTTTCGTGATGACAGTCTATCTAGTTAGCTCATTAAAAATAAAACCACAAGCTCACAGCTTTCGCATTACAAAATTCCCAAGTTCAGACCTCCAAATAAATGATCAAAGCAAGGCAAAATAATAACATGGTAACTGACCTTGGACTTAACAAAAAAACTCAGTTTGCTTGTATAACCTTTGATCCTTGTAACTGGAGAAAATGACGGTGTCGCCGGACACCAAAAACGCACCAGCTCCGTACTCCTGGCAAGTCATCCTCACACCAAAGTCCTTCGGAGTGACATCAACAGGTTCATCACCAGTCTTTTCAGCTAAACTCACAAGAACTGATCGTCCTCCTTCTTTGGGACGAGACTCTAGCACAAGAAGGCGTCCTTGTCCGTTAACGGTCGTACCACCGAGGCTTAAACCATTTTCCTAGAATGGCGATGATTCGAAGCTATTCTTCTTCTTTTTCGGTCAGCTCAGCTGCCAGTTTGTCCGATTCCTGTCGTCGGAGTTTTTCCTCATCGGAGAGGAGTAGCCGTCCTTTACTCGTTCCAATCATACCTCGTTCCAATCATGGCCTCTCAAGACAACCCAAATAAAAATGAGCAAGAAGAGATTTTTAGGTTCGGAATGAAGTCATCCAAGATGGCCTTAAAAGAGCTAATAGGAGTGTGCTGATTCGAATTTTTTAGGATCAACCAAGAAATCGAATGTTCTACAGCATTGGCTTATCTCCCAAATTCTCTAGGTCTGATTAACTTAAGACCACTTGGTTAATTAAATAGTTGGTGGATAAATTTCTACCCCAACGCCCAACCCTCTACCCCAACCCCAACCCCCTTCCCTCCCTTTTTTCCCTTTTTTTAGCTTCTAGGATGGTTCACGGTCTACGATATCTTTTCTGGGGATATCCTGACAAAAAAACAAAAACTTAACCTAAAAATGATGTGCCAGCTGATGTATCCAACTTTTGTCACATAAACATTTATTATTATTAAAAAGTATTCACAAAAGAATTGATGATTACATATATATATATATATGGGTAACACTTCGGTACCCCGAGGTATCGGTACCCTAGCATTAAAATTCTGCAGTATTTGGTGATTGAACTTTGGAGTTTGAGGGCTTTAGTTCAATGTTCAGGTGTTAGAATATAGTGTTAGGGGTTTTGAGTTTATTTTTTGGGTTTATGATCTTTTAATATGGACTTATCGTCAAATGTTAGAGTTTGAAATACGATTTAGAGTTTTGAGTCTATAATGTAGAGTTTGAGGGTTAAGATTTAATGTTTAGGGAGTTAGCATTATTAAGTAGCGCTCAGTGTTTATTGCAATAGGTTTAAGACTCATTATTTAAGTTTTAAAGTATAGAAATGTGAATTTTATGCTCGCTAGGGTACCGATACCCACGGGCATCAAAGTGTGCAATATATATATATATATATTAAAATCCCTGTTGTCTACTCATCCCTCCATTCCACGGGAGAAGAAGAAGAAAAATGCCGAGAGCCCTTTCTCTCCAGCGATCCATCAACCACTTCCTTCATCGCATTCTCTCTCCGTCTCCACCTTCCTGCCGACTAACCCCTTAAAACCCCCAATAAACCCTGCTCGCAGATTCTCCACATCATTATCCCCAGCTCCCGCTTCCTCTGAAGCCGAGCTACATCGCTACCAAGGCTACACAACCCTCTTCGTCTTCTGCGGAGCAACCACTTACTTCTCATTTCCCTTCTCGAAGAATGCCAAGCACAAAGCTCAGCTCTTCAGGTATGCCCCCACCAGCCAGAGAATTTGTAGGAGCTGGAGAAGTTGGTGAAGGATTCAAAAGAGAAGAAGGTTAGGACCCGACCAGTTCGGTCTAGGTTGTCACCTAATGGGATCGGGTTGTCTAGGGTTGGGATGAGGCCGATGAATTTGACTCTAATGACATGGCATGTGACGTGACATTTAGTTGACCGATCAAGTGAAATCAATGTCAGCTCCGTTTACATCATCACCGTGACACCAAGTTGCCACTAAGCCTCCACCAGTTACTTCGTCAAGAATGTCGTTATCTTTAACGGTCAACACAGTCAACGAGCTAGCTTTGTCATGTACCTAAAAGGTTGTGCACAAATGGTATAATCCTAATAAAACTAGTTTTGTATCCGACCTATTAGCCGGTTTCATTTAATTATATATTTTTAATGATATTAATTATATAAATTTTACAAAAATTGTTTATATGTGTGGGTAACAGGACGTGCTTGTGTAATTGTCACTATTGTTTGAACCTCGTTATTCCTCCTCTGTCATTTATCACTGCTTGTTATATGCTATCATTCCACTTAACCTAATTACCATCAAAGTCGTCGATCAAACACGTGACTATTCAACTCAAAATTCGACCGACAACTGACTTGACTAACCTACTCATTAAAGTTAATTCAAACCTAGTCCATTTTGTTGGCATAAAACCTCTAAATCCAATATGAATTATGGCAAAACTTTAAGTACATTTTAACTACACAATGATTATCCTGCAACCGATCAGTGAACACACAACATGTCTAACTCATATAATCGTATTAATTCGTGATCTAGTGTTATCCTAACTACTTTCCAAAATCAACATACTCTAATGGTATAAAAATTTAAATATAACTAGCTTTGTACCCAGCCAGTTGGCTTGATAAAATTGTTTACCCTTTCAAATCTATAAAAACTTATAATAAGATGAGCTTATAATATGACTAACATACACCTATATTTGACTAAACTCAAATTCAATCAAGCAAGGTCGCACAACATTTCTAAATTAATGCATACCGAACTATGACAAAATCAACTACATTTTTAATACATGCAAATGAACCTTAAAGCATTTGATAAATTAATGAACATACAACATATATAACTTATGTTCGAGTGAATTATACTACATACAAACAAAAATACTCTAATGCTATAAAATTTGGGTCAAATACTTAAAAGGTCTCGAAACTATAGGGCGGGTTACAAACTCATCCTAAAACTTTAATCCATTACAGAGTGGTCCTATTACTATGAAATGGGTTACACAGTAGTCCTAATGACGTCATCAGTGTACTTTTTCAGCCATGTCATCGTTGACATGTCATCAAAAAAATAATTCAAAATTCAATAATATGATTCAAATATAAATCTAAACTTACCTACCTTATAAACTTTGGTTCAAAACTTAAATGTAGTGAGTTAGATTAATATAATTTCAGTTTTGAATCACTTTAATATTAATTTTAAATTATATTTTTGATGATGTGTCAATGGTGACGTGGAAAAATGGCTGAAAAAAGTACACCGATGACGTCATTAGGACTACTCTGTAACTCGTTTCATAGTAATAGGACCACTCTGTAACGGATTAAAGTTTTAGGATGAGTTTGTAACCCGCCTATAGTTTCGTGACCTTTTAGGTATTTGACCCTATAAACTTTGGAATATAGTTTTTCTAAATAATCCACATAGTAAATCATAATTTTATGCAACATACCCAAATTGATCAATGACTTAAGTCAAACCAATTTCAACTAAACAAATTCCCATAAATATGAAATATGATGAACTTGCAATTTGGATGGTATATAACTTCACTAATCTATAACTCAAATAAAATAAATTCAAAATATATAAAATTTGCCAGATAACACCTCTAAGAATATTTTTTTAATAATCTTTTATAAAGTATTTTGATACTTTATTATTATTATCATCATCATCTCTTATTAGTTTAATTATATTTAAAAACATAAAATTTTTATTATTTAATTCATCATATATTTAATTTAAAGTACTTATTATTTAATACTTGAGCATTTAATAATAGGGAAGAGAAAATAATTAAATTTTAATTTTAAAAATTGTTGATGATGTGGAATTTTGTAAGGATGGTTCTATCCTATGTGTCAAAACCAAATCTATCATACTACCATTTGACTCTAATGACATGGCATGTGACGTGACATTTAGTTGACCGATCAAGTGAAATCCATGTCAGCTCCGTTTACATCATCACTGTGACACCAAGTTGCCACTAAGCCTCCACCAGTTACTTCGTCAAGAATGTCGTTATCTTTAACGGTCAACATCAGTCAACGAGCTAGCTTTGTCATGTACCTAAAAGGTTGTGCACAAATGGTATAATCCTAATAAAACTAGTTTTTTACCCGACCTAATTAGCCGGTTTCATTTAATTATATTTTTTTAATGATATTAATAATATAAATTTTACAAAAATTGTTTATATGTGTGGGTAACAGGACGTGCTTGTGTAATTGTCACTATTGTTTGAACCTCGTTATTCTTCCTCTGTCATATATCACTGCTTGTTATATGCTATCATTCCACTTAACCTAATTACCATCAAAGTCGTCGATCAAACACGTGACTATTCAATTCAAAATTCGACCGACAAGTGACTTGACTAACCTACTCATTAAAGTTAATTCAAACCTTGTCCATTTTGTTGGCATAAAACCTCTAAATCCAATATGAACTATGACAAAACTTTAAGTACATTTTAACTACACAATGATTATCCTGCAACCGATTAGTGAACACACAACATGTCTAACTCATATAATCGTATTAATTCGTGATCTAGTGTTTCCTAACTACTTTCCAAAATCAACATACTCTAATGGTATAAAAATTTAAATATAACTAGCTTTGTACCCAGCCAGTTGGCTTGATAAAATTGTTTACCCTTTCAAATCTATAAAAACTTATAATAAGATGAGCTTATAATATGACTAACATACACCTATATTTGACTAAACTCAAATTCAATCAAGCAAGGTCGCACAACATTTCTAAATTAATGCATACCGAACTATGACAAAATCAACTACATTTTTAATACATGCAAATGAACCTTAAAGCATTTGATAAATTAATGAACATACAACATATATAACTTATGTTCGAGTGAATTATACTACATACAAACAAAAATACTCTAATGCTATAAAATTTGGGTCAAATACTTAAAAGGTCTCGAAACTATAGGGCGGGTTACAAACTCATCCTAAAACTTTAATCCATTACAGAGTGGTCCTATTACTATGAAATGGGTTACACAGTAGTCCTAATGACGTCATCAGTGTACTTTTTCAGCCATGTCATCGTTGACATGTCATCAAAAAAATAATTCAAAATTCAATAAATGATTCAAATATAAATCTAAACTTACCTACCTTATAAACTTTGGTTCAAAACTTAAATCTAGTGAGTTAATTAATATAATTTCGTTTTGAATCACTTTAATATTAATTTAAAATTATATTTTGATGATGTGTCAATGGTGACGTGGAAAATGGCTGAAAAAGTACACCGATGACGTCATAGGACTCTCTGTAACTCGTTTCATAGTAATAGGACCACTCTGTAACGGATTAAAGTTTTAGGATGAGTTTGTAACCCGCCCTATAGTTTCGTGACCTTTTAGTATTTGACCCTATAAACTTTGGAATATAGTTTTTCTAAATAATCCACATAGTAATCATAATTTTATGCAACATGACCCAAATTGATCAATGACTTAAGTCAAACCAATAGTTTCAACTAAACAAATTCCCATAAATATGAAATATGATGAACTTGCAATTTGGATGGTATATAACTTCACTAATCTATAACTCAAATAAAATAAATTCAAAATATATAAAATTTGCCAGATAACACCTCTAAGAATATTTTTTTAATAATCTTTTATAAAGTATTTTGATACTTTATTATTATTATCATCATCATCTCTTATTAGTTTAATTATATTTAAAAACATAAAATTTTTATTATTTAATTCATCATATATTTAATGTTAAAGTACTTATTATTTAATACTTGAGCATTTAATAATAGGGAAGAGAAAATAATTAAATTTTAATTTTAAAAATTGTTTGATGATGTGGAATTTTGTAAGGATGGTTCTATCCTATGTGTCAAAACCAAATCTATCATACTACCATTTGACTCTAATGACATGGCATGTGACGTGACATTTAGTTGACCGATCAAGTGAAATCCATGTCAGCTCCGTTTACATCATCACTGTGACACCAAGTTGCCACTAAGCCTCCACCAGTTACTTCGTCAAGAATGTCGTTATCTTTAACGGTCAACACAGTCAACGAGCTAGCTTTGTCATGTACCTAAAAGGTTGTGCACAAATGGTATAATCCTAATAAAACTAGTTTTTTACCCGACCTATTAGCCGGTTTCATTTAATTATATTTTTTTAATGATATTAATTATATAAATTTTACAAAAATTGTTTATATGTGTGGGTAACAGGACGTGCTTGTGTAATTGTCACTATTGTTTGAACCTCGTTATTCTTCCTCTGTCATATATCACTGCTTGTTATATGCTATCATTCCACTTAACCTAATTACCATCAAAGTCGTCGATCAAACACGTGACTATTCAATCAAAATTCGACCGACAAGTGACTTGACTAACCTACTCATTAAAGTTAATTCAAACCTAGTCCATTTTGTTGGCATAAAACCTCTAAATCCAATATGAACTATGACAAAACTTTAAGTACATTTTAACTACACAATGATTATCCTGCAACCGATTGGTGAACACACAACATGTCTAACTCATATAATCGTATTAATTCGTGATCTAGTGTATCCTAACTACTTTCCAAAATCAACATACTCTAATGGTATAAAAATTTAAATATAACTAGCTTTGTACCCAGCCAGTTGGCTTGATAAAATTGTTTACCCTTTCAAATCTATAAAAACTTATAATAAGATGAGCTTATAATATGACTAACATACACCTATATTTGACTAAACTCAAATTCAATCAAGCAAAGTCGCACAACATTTCTAAATTAATGCATACCGAACTATGACAAAATCAACTACATTTTTAATACATGCAAATGAACCTTAAAGCATTTGATAAATTAATGAACATACAACATATATAACTTATGTTCGAGTGAATTATACTACATACAAACAAAAATACTCTAATGCTATAAAATTTGGGTCAAATACTTAAAAGGTCTCGAAACTATAGGGCGGGTTACAAACTCATCCTAAAACTTTAATCCATTACAGAGTGGTCCTATTACTATGAAATGGGTTACACAGTAGTCCTAATGATGTCATCAGTGTACTTTTTCAGCCATGTCATCGTTGACATGTCATCAAAAAAATAATTCAAAATTCAATATAATGATTCAAATATAAATCTAAACTTACCTACCTTATAAACTTTGGTTCAAAACTTAAATCTAGTGAGTTAAATTAATATAATTTCCGTTTTGAATCACTTTAATATTAATTTAAAATTATATTTTTGATGATGTGTCAATGGTGACGTGGAAAAATGGCTGAAAAAGTACACCGATGACGTCATAAGGACTGCTCTGTAACTCGTTTCATAGTAATAGGACCACTCTGTAACGGATTAAAGTTTTAGGATGAGTTTGTAACCCGCCCTATAGTTTCGTGACCTTTTAAGTATTTGACCCTATAAACTTTGGAATATAGTTTTTCTAAATAATCCACATAGTAATCATAATTTTATGCAACATGACCCAAATTGATCAATGACTTAAGTCAAACCAATTTCAACTAAACAAATTCCCATAAATATGAAATATGATGAACTTGCAATTTGGATGGTATATAACTTCACTAATCTATAACTCAAATAAAATAAATTCAAAATATATAAAATTTGCCAGATAACACCTCTAAGAATATTTTTTAATAATCTTTTATAAAGTATTTTGATACTTTATTATTATTATCATCATCATCTCTTATTAGTTTAATTATATTTAAAAACATAAAATTTTTATTATTTAATTCATCAATATTTATTTAAATGTTAATCTTATTATTAATACTTGAGCATTTAATAATAGGGAAGAGAAAATAATTAAATTTTAATTTTAAAAATTGTTTGATGATGTGGAATTTTGTAAGGATGGTTCTATCCTATGTGTCAAAACCAAATCTATCATACTACCATTTGACTCTAATGACATGGCATGTGACGTGACATTTAGTTGACCGATCAAGTGAAATCCATGTCAGCTCCGTTTACATCATCACGTGACCCAAGTTGCCACTAAGCCTCCACCAGTTACTTCGTCAAGAATGTCGTTATCTTTAACGGTCAACACAGTCAACGAGCTAGCTTTGTCATGTACCTAAAAGGTTGTGCACAAATGGTATAATCCTAATAAAACTAGTTTTTTACTCGACCTATTAGCCGGTTTCATTTAATTATATTTTTTTAATGATATTAATTATATAAATTTTACAAAAATTGTTTATATGTGTGGGTAACAGGACGTGCTTGTGTAATTGTCACTATTGTTTGAACCTCGTTATTCTTCCTCTGTCATATATCACTGCTTGTTATATGCTATCATTCCACTTAACCTAATTACCATCAAAGTCGTCGATCAAACACGTGACTATTCAACTCAAAATTCGACCGACAAGTGACTTGACTAACCTACTCATTAAAGTTAATTCAAACCTAGTCCATTTTGTTGGCATAAAACCTCTAAATCCAATATGAACTATGACAAAACTTTAAGTACATTTTAACTACACAATGATTATCCTGCAACCGATTCGTGAACACACAACATGTCTAACTCATATAATCGTATTAATTCGTGATCTAGTGTATCCTAACTACTTTCCAAAATCAACATACTCTAATGGTATAAAAATTTAAATATAACTAGCTTTGTACCCAGCCAGTTGGCTTGATAAAATTGTTTACCCTTTCAAATCTATAAAAACTTATATAAGATGAGCTTATAATATGACTAACATACACCTATATTTGACTAAACTCAAATTCAATCAAGCAAAGTCGCACAACATTTCTAAATTAATGCATACCGAACTATGACAAAATCAACTACATTTTTAATACATGCAAATGAACCTTAAAGCATTTGATAAATTAATGAACATACAACATATATAACTTATGTTCGAGTGAATTATACTACATACAAACAAAAATACTCTAATGTATAAAATTTGGGTCAAATACTTAAAAGGTCTCGAAACTATAGGGCGGGTTACAAACTCATCCTAAAACTTTAATCCATTACAGAGTGGTCCTATTACTATGAAATGGTTACACAGTAGTCCTAATGAGTCATCAGTGTACTTTTTCAGCCATGTCATCGTTGACATGTCATCAAAAAATAATTCAAAATTCAATATATGATTCAAATATAAATCTAAACTTACCTACCTTATAACTTTGGTTCAAACTTAAATCTAGTGAGTTAAATTATATAATTTCGTTTTGAATCACTTTAATATTAATTTTAAAAATTTTATTTTTGATGATGTGTCAATGGTGAAGTGGAAAAAAAGGCTGAAAAAGTACACCGATGACGTCAAAGGCTCTTGTAAATCGTTTTTTAAAAAAGT